>CAKKNU010000017.1:15000-95697 GCA_918843915.1 Notodonta ziczac
ATACTATAGTGCGAACCCTAGTGCATCTCCACCAAAAATTTGGGGCAAATCGGTGCAACGGTTACCCATCCATCTATTTTCAAAGTTACCAAAACAGTCAAATACATATTTACGTAACTTTTTTGTGTGACGTCCTAGCATCCTTCCCGCTAGTGGACCCTGAGGAGGGCCACCGCAAACCATTTTGTGTCGTGTTAAAACAGTGAAATTGTCCATATCCTGGAAGATATTGGGTTTTCAAAACTGGAAAACACAACAAACCCAACCTACAACTAGCGCCATCCAGTGCCTAGCAGCAGAACCCACGGGAAACATACCGTAGTGTGCGTTGTTGCCAGGGCACTCACACAACCGCCGACCCCGCCTCCCTTTGAGAGTGTGTGTGCGGTTGCGGCAGAGCCAGCGCCCCCAGGCGGTAGAAAGCGGCAACTGCGACGCATAAACAACGTATTATTACGTAAACTGAAATTTGACTTTTTTGCCAGGGCGTCTAGCTTCGTCCCAGTGGGGGGACCTTAAAGAGGGCCGCCCAAAACCACCTCGTAGCGGAGCAGAATTGTTTTTAGTGTACATTCCGACAGTTATAAGACTCCAAGAAAAAATCTCAAACCCACTACTAACGCCACACAGCGGCCAGGTGGGAGAACTACTTAGAACCTTCCAGAAGGTTGTCGGAGTGTGCGAACGCTGTCCCGACACAGCTCACCAACGCTGACCCCGCCCCTCACTCTGAGGGTGTGCGTGCGGCTGCGGTGGCGCCCCCTGACGACAACCAGAGGAAACAACACCATATAAAAGACACTAAGTACTTACAGTGTTCTATAGAGTAACCGTGCCTTGTTGTGTTTTTATTACTTTTAACTATAATATAACCTGTCTTATAATTGTTATAGTGGTTCCGCTTGTATTGTATTGTATTTTATAATTATTGACTCCCCCCCAGCTCCGCCAACCTGACCCGACATCAGTCGAGGATAGTTTGCTATCAGACACAAGGGGCGCTAAAAGCACATCGGTGCTTTTACCGCCGCCTAGCGGAGGCTGGGCTCAAACTATAATAATTTAATTTTACCTTATATTGTCCCTTTTGACCTAGATTTAAGTTGACTTTATTTTATTCTACATTTATAATTAAGATATTGACCGTGTTTTGTCTTTAGACAATTATACAATTTTATTTGACTTAGTTCCAGCTCCGCCCAAGTATACACTATCAGACACAAGGGGCGCTAAAAGCACACCAGTGCATTTACCGCCACCTAGCGGCGACTGGAAGAAAACTCTTGGTCGGCCTCCTAGCTCCGCACATTCCGAGTGGCCCCAATAGGAGTTAGGGTCATTTTTTGACGCCAGGGACGCCACTTGTAGGGTGGTCGGTGCTTTTACCGCCATCTGGTAGACTGCACCGGCAACTTTTTCAAACATTGGCTTTACATTTATTATTTTATCTGACCGTCCCTATTGACCTAGTTTTAAGTATTATAGTGTTCATTTTGACTGAGTTTTATATTTTATTATTAATTTGACTGTCCTTTTTGACCTAGTCTTAAGTTTATATTGTTTTAAATTGTTGTTTTAACCTGTTTTCAATTGTTTACATTGTTTTTATTTTAATTTGAGTTATAAATCCCTACACTGTCTATTGACAAAACTCTTATACCAAATAAATAATTATATTAAACACACAAAAATGTTTGGCCACCGCACGCCCGTCAAGAAGACCGTCGCTGCGACCACCACCAGAACGGAGGCCCCCGTCCTGGTCCCAGAGGGTAGGCTGCTGGTCAGCCCGAAAAAAGCGGAGGTGAGCAAGACAGCTGAAAATCGGCTAAGTCTGGAAACGTGGAAGGTCTCACCGAGCTCCCTCAAGAAGGATCACGGACCGGTAAAGCCCAAATTATCCGCCGCCCGAAGGAGCATTGGGGAACTGGAGGCCGGTAAGAGCACCGCCCCACCAAATACCACATCGAAAACCACCCCCACTCCCTCCCCCACACCGGAAGCCAGAACCGCGCCCATCCGCAGAACATCGTCGGAGAGCGCGAAGAGCCCACTACAGGGGCCAACGCCCCCGTCTCGAGTTGCCGAGGCTAGAGCTTGCCTGAATAAGGCGAAGCTGCACCTCGGCAACTCACGTAATCTCAAAACTGAGATCAAGACGGAGGTGTTGGCCGCTATAGACCGGCTCTACCGGCTGGTCGTGGAGTCCGAAAAAGGGACAAAATCCAAAGAGGGGCAACAAACGGAAAAAGGCCAACAACAGAGAAAACCGGACGGCGATGCCCTGCAGCAACAACAGAAAGAGGAACATACCGCACTGCTGCAGGAGAATAACAGGCTGCTCAAAGAAGTAGCAAAGACGCAAAAAATAATGCTAGAAGAGCATAGGCAGCAGGGGGCCTCACAAAAAGAGGGGCACGAGAAGGCCATGACGGAGCTTTTGGCAACGAGAACGGCCACTGAAGACGTCAGCGCTCAAGTCGCCGGCATAATCATGGCCCAACCCACGAACGCCCCGACGTACGCCGAGACGCTCGCCGCCCCCGCCGTCCCCGCACGACCTGCCACCCCACCGAGCCACCACTCAATCATCGTCTCCTCCCGCGAGGAGATGGATACGAGCGAGGAGGTGCTCGGCAAGGTCCGCACAGCGCTCGACGCCAAGACCAGCGGGTTTCAAGTGCAGCGTGTCCGTAAGGTCAGAGACCAGAAAGTGGTCCTGAGCTGCTCCACCAAGGAGGAGATAGCCAAGATGGCTGAGAAGCTCAGGACCACGGGCGACCTTACGGTGGAAGAGGCGCGCAACAAAAACCCGCTGGTGATCATCAAAGATGTCCTCGCATATAACACCGACGAGGACATCATGGCGTCGCTGCGGACCCAGAACGCAGATCGACTGGCCGACCTCACCGACGCCGACTTCAGCGCCGTCGTGGTGAGATACCGGAGGAGAGCGAGGAACCCTCTTGAGAACCACGTTGTCCTCCAGGTGTCTCCCAAGATGTGGCTGAGACTGACGTCGGCGGGCAAGGTCCACATCGATCTGCAGCGGGTGGAGGTCGAAGACCAGTCCCCCCTAGTGCAGTGCACCCGGTGTCTGGGGTACGGGCACGGCCGCAGAAGCTGCAAAGATCCTATTGATCTCTGCAGCTTCTGTGGTGACCCGCACTCCCGTGCAGACTGCCCGCGTTACATCGCGGGCGAAACGCCCAAATGCAGAAACTGCACGCAGTCCAAATGCAAGGACACCGGGCACACTGCATTCGACGGGGACTGTCCCATTCGGAAGAAATGGGACAACATCGCGCGGTCGAGCGTCGCGTATTGTTGAGGTCGCCACGGGCGTGCAACAGAGGCCAAACAAGCACGGCGATCCCGATAAAAGCGACACAACCCTACACAATTACTCGCACAAACACTCACAACACGCAACTCACACAACACTCTCAAGTGCGACCTGGGAACCCGTACAAATTTTATTTGACAGCCACATTCTGTGCAATGTTGGTCTGGAGAGTATCCAGGCCGCACTTGAAAGTACAGCACACCACACCACACAAATGTACACGACAACACTAAAGTGTTGTCGGATGCATTTGTGCATACATACAATCCGCACACACACAAAAACACAATACAAAATACATACTCCACATGAAACACTCCCACATCTACACACACGTTTATGGCCTTGTCATAAATAGTGTACCATTGCAGATACTCATGAGAATATTTCGTAAATGTGCATAAAACTGAACAAGGCCATAAACCACACACAACACGCACACAAATACACAGTGTCGCTTTACCGGAAATCGCAACCACCAAAGATTTTTAAATTTAATTTTATACCAAGTTATAATTTAACTTCTCAAATTTCTAGTCATGTACAAACAATTTTACCATTTTTAATATTTTTACAATTTTACCATCTATTTTACCATTTTACCTTAATTAATATTTTTACCATTTTCAATTATGACATTTAAAAATCTTATAATACAATATTTATAATATATACGAGAACTCCACTTTTATCTTACATTATATTAAGAAACTATATTATAAATATCGTAATAATTAAGAAATATTAAGTAATTTACAAATTGTAAAAAACCGATTATAGAATATACATCATTATTATGCCGCAATACATATAAAAACAAGGACGAAACTGTGACCGTTACTATTAAGATTAAAAGTACACTAAGAACATGTAACAACCATCCAATAAAATGATACCTGAAAAAATTATTTACCCAAAGGGAAAAAGAAAAATA
This sequence comes from Notodonta ziczac, assembly GCA_918843915.1. NCBI lineage: Eukaryota > Metazoa > Arthropoda > Insecta > Lepidoptera > Notodontidae > Notodonta > Notodonta ziczac. Next base: position 19,281 of record CAKKNU010000017.1, read on the forward strand.
CCCTAACAGAAAAAAAAATAAAAACAAGAAAAGGTCCCTGATTATGTCAGGGGAGAAGCGGCGGCTGTGCACACTCTGTGCACAACCAATTAAAAAAAAAAAAAAAAAAAAAAAAAAAAAAACCTAACCTAACCTAACCTAACCTAACCTAACCTAACCTAACCTAACCTAACCTAACCTAACCTAACCTAACCTAACCTAACCTAACCTAACCTAACCTAACCTAACCTAACCTAACCTAACCTAACCTAACCTAACCTAACCTAACCTAACCTAACCTAACCTAACCTAACCTAACCTAACCTAACCTAACCTAACCTAACCTAACCTAACCTAACCTAACCTAACCTAACCTAACCTAACCTAACCTAACCTAACCTAACCTAACCTAACCTAACCTAACCTAACCTAACCTAACCTAACCTAACCTAACCTAACCTAACCTAACCTAACCTAACCTAACCTAACCTAACCTAACCTAACCTAACCTTTTTTTTTTTTTTTTTTTTTTTTTTTTTAAGAGGGGAAATGCATTACGCATCCCATTCGAGCCCGGGGGGGCCCAGGTGGGTATGTGGGACTCCCGGGTGAAGCCCGGACTACCCACTAAAACCCCTCTCTGTACCCTCTCTGCCGCGTGTGTCGGGGACCCGGGTGGATGACAACACTTCCGCATCCCCGACACGGCTCAGCCTTTGCAGGCCTCCGCTTCTGGGTGGTGTAAAGGGCCACCCAGTCCGGCCGGGTGGCGCTGTGTTGGTACAGAGAACACAGCGCCCCCTCACGAGCCCCTGAACGGACGGCAGGCACCCCCGTGCCTGCCGTCTTAGGGCTCAGGAGTCACGATGGTCACTAGGAAGTGACCATCGCATCTCCAGCTGCAGCAGCTGTGGCAGCCGCAGGGCGGGCAGGCTTGGCCGGGGCTTTGGCCCCAGCAGCGCCCTTCGCCTTCCGCCTCCTGGCCGGCGCCGTGGCGCAGGCGGTGCTACCGAGTTTGTGGGCAGCGGGCCTACTCGACGCCGCGCACACTATGCAGTGCGGCGCGGCGGAACATCCCTCGCTTTTGTGGCCCGACTGCCCGCATCGGTAGCAGGCGTCACCCCTGTCGACCTCTGCGGTACACCGCTCCCGTACGTGCCCCAGTTCGAGGCACCGGAAGCACCGCAGAGGTCTGGCCGGCAGCAGTTTGGCGCGGACGGAGGACCATCCGACCAGTATTCTTTCGGCCCCAGCCACCTTGGCAGCGACCCTTGTTGGGCACCTGACCAGGGCAGAGCCCAGCCCGGTCTTGCCTCGCCGTATCTCCCCCACTTTTATAGAGGCGGGCGCACACTCGGCGACCTTAGCGACCGCCTCTGCCACCTCCGACGCGACGACCGAGTCGTCCAGACCCGAGATGCGCAGATCTGCGCATTTCTCGGGCCTGGACACCACGACGTTGTCTGCCCCCATCACTTGCAGAACTTTTGCAGCGAGGAGGTCCGCTTTGTCTCCGCTGTCGGCCCCCGGGAGCTCCAGAAGCCTAGCCCCCGTAACGGCCACTCTGAACGAGATGGTCGTTATGCCCAGGTCCTCGAGGTCCATTTTGTCCCTGGCATCGCGGAACAATTTCTCGTATGTGACCCCCCGCTCTACAGCTTGCGGCTGCAGCTTTAAAGCTACTGCCGACGAGCGAGGGGGCCTCACCTTCGGCTCCTTTGGCTTCTTCGGCCTCGGTTTAGGCTTCGCCTGCCTGGGCCTTGGGGCCTGGGCAGCCACTACCTGGTCCGCTCTGGGTTTCGCCTTGCGGCGGGTCACCGTTGTCCAGGCCTCTGCAGGCCTCTCTTCCGCTGTCATTATTGGCGGAGCAGGGTTTGGCACAACAGCCCGCCCCTTGCCCTTTCCCTTCCCCTTAGGTTTAGTCTTCCCACCCTCACGCGAAGTGGGGGGAGGCTGACCAAGGTCGACGGGCGCCGGAAGATCTTCCATCTCCAGCACGGGGCTACTTCCAGCCGGCACGGCAACCCCCAACGAGGCCCCAGAAGTCGAGGCCAGTGGCGGGCGAAGGCGCACCTCTGGCAGCAGCCTGTCCTCTAGCGCCTCTAGGCGGGCGTTTACCATGTTCCCCACCGCCTCAATGATGGAGCGCTTAAGCGATTCCGGCTCAAACGGAGCACTTGGAGGCGATGGGGTTGTCTCGACCGTGTTTCGCGGCCTCTGCAGGTCAGCCCGCAGGGCGGCCACCTCGCTTCGCAGCTCTTCGACCTCCTTTTCGAGTCGGTCCTTGTCAGCGGAGAGCTTCATTGTCTCCGACGACACAGTGGACCGACACAAAAGGTCTACGGCCTCCTTGATCTCCGCGGCCGCGTCCTTAAGGGTCCGGACGAACGTACCCTTAAGGTTCGACGACTTGGCCGCGACATCACCGATTAGGGCCACGTTACGGAGAACGTGACCCTTTAGTTCGGGCGTACAGGCCCCCGCAAATTTCTCGGGCATGCGGATCGGACGCAGCTCGTACGCTTCGCGCGCCGACTCAGCCAGCTCCTTCTCCGCCTGCAGCTCCATTGCTGCCCGTTCCGCAGCGACCATCTCGGCCTTGGCTTTTGCCAGGCCAACGTATTCGCCGGTTGTTGGAGGCCGGCCTCTTCCTCTCGGGGTGTCGGTGCTCTTCAGAGCGGCAGGGCTCCCGTCGCTCCTGCCGCCCGAGCGCGACCGATCTCTCCCTTGGGGCTGGCTCCCCGACGCAGCAGAGTGCTTCAGGAAGCGTCCCTTTGAGTCCCGCACCTGTGCAGGGGACGCGCGGCCTCTGCCGCTTTTCCCCTTGGGGGCCTTTTGAGCGGGACGGTCCTCGTCACCCGAGCCGCCCGAGTCATCATCCAAGTAGTCTCGTCGGGGTCGCTTGCGGTATGAGCCGCTGTTCGACACCCGACTGTCTGGTCTCGAGAGTGAGGAGTCGTCGTCGCTGTCGTACGACATTGAGTCCACACTTCCAGTCCTCGTCAGTTCTTTGAGGGCAGCCATCAGCTCCCCTCCTCGTCTTAAAGCAGATGCGGACTCCCCCGAGTCAACGCGTTCTGCACACTTCTTCTTTTCCGAATCGCTTTGCAAAGCAGGTCCATTATCATCGCCAAGGTCAATCGATTTATCCGAGTCCGTCAAAAATTTCAATTTAAAAGCCATATTGGTCCCACGAGTATGGGGGAAAGGAAGTCCACCGGGCCAGAGACCCCTGTAACCCGGTAACCCTTTATACGCCTGGGGGGCGGGAAGTACCCAGGGGGGGACCGCTAAAGGCTGGTTTATCGTCCCAGCCGCTCTTGCGAGCACCCGGCGTCACGGACCGCAACGCCAGGATCTCCGGATTTTTTATAGAGGTTTACTCCTCGCAGCCCAGCCGGTTAAGGCCAGGCCCCCGGTCCCACCATCGGCCGCGAGACATGTCCACGACACCTCCGGCGGGATTACGGGATCGTCCGGCGGCGGCAAGAGCCGCGTGCACTTGGCACAACACCGCACGAATCATACCGTCCCCTCTCGGGGACTTCCTTTTATACATCACACGTTCATCCATCACCTTTACCCCCCCAAAACCCCTTACCCCCCGTCGCCGGTCTGCCCCCGACCCTCTCCGAAAAGAGTGCCAGAAGCAGACAATACGCGACTCCCTAGCCGGACTATCCGCCACCGTCGACCACCTCGACAGGGATGCTGAAGAGGTGGTCGGCGGTGCCCAGGGTGCACCACGAGGAGGTTGTCCAGCACGCACCCCAACCTAACCTAACCTAACCTAACCTTTTTTTTTTTTTTTTTTTTTTTTTTTTTTTTTTTTTTTTTTTTTTTTTTTACGTTGGAAAATCCTTTATGGATCCCCTCCGCCTCGGGGGAGGCATGAGGGGTATGTGGGACTCCCGGAATGGTATACCCACTAAAAACCAACGGTGTGCCCTCTGTGCCGCATGATTCGGGGACCCGGTAACGCAGTGAGCATCCGCATCCCCGAACGGCTTGGCCTTTGCAGGCCTCCTCTCTGGGTGGTGTAAAGGCCACCCAGTCCGGCCGAGTGGCGCTGTGTTGACACACGTAACACAGCGCCCCCTCACGAGCCCCCGAACGGACGACAGGCACCCCCGTGCCTGCCGTCTTGGGCTCCGGGGTTAAGACGGCCACCATTAGGTGACCATCTCGTCCCCTGCTGCTGCAGCTCTTGGAGCCGCGGGGCGGGCAGGCTTCGCCGGGGCTTTTGCCCCAGCAGCGCCCTTCGCCTTCCGCCTTCTGGCCGGCGCCGTAGCGCAGGCGGAGCTACCGAGACTATGGGCAGCGGGCCTACTCGACGCCGCGCACACTATACAGTGCGGCGCGGCGGAACATCCCTCACTCTTGTGGCCCGACTGCCCGCATCGGTAGCAGGCGTCCCCCCTGTCGACCTCTGCGGTACACCGCTCCCGTACGTGCCCCAATTCGAGGCACCGGAAGCACCGCAGAGGTCTGGCCGGCAGCAGTTTAGCTCGGACGGAAGACCATCCGATCTGAATCCGGTCAGCCCCAACCACCTTGGCCGCAGCCCGGACGGGACATCTTATCAGGGCGGTGCCCAAGCTGGACCTGCCCCGACGGATCTCCCCCACCTTAATTGCGGACGGCAGGCAATCACCCACCTTGGCAACCGCCTCCGCCACCTCAGAGGCGACGACCGAGTCGTCCAGGCCCGATATGCGCAGATCTGCGCACTTCTCGGGCCTGGACACCACGACATCAGTCTCCCCCATGACCTGCTGCATTTTAGCGGCTAAGAGGTCCGCCTTCTCTCCGCTTTCGGCCCCCGGGATCTCCAGGAGTCGAGCACCCGTCACGGCCGTCCTGAAGGAGATGCCCATGATGCCCATCTCGACAATGTCTATATTGCTCCTCGCCTTGAGGAGCAAGCCCTCGTAGGTGACCCCCCGCGCTGTAGCCTCTGGCTTTAGCCTTAGGGCTATCGCCGAGGATTGGGGGGGTTTCAGCTGCCGCTTGCGCGGCTTTCTCTTCTTTGCCGGCTTGGCAGTTGGTGCGGGACCAGCAGCAGGCTTGGCTTTCCGCCTCACGACCGTGGTCCATGCCTCCTCTGGCCTCCCGGCCGGTTGCGGCTCCGGCGGAGCAGCGGCCGCTGGGGTGGCCTTCCGCGTCTTCCGCTTTGCCTTCCCCTTGGTCCTCCCTCTCTCATGCGGGACCGCGGGAGGGAGGGGTGCCGGGTCTTCAGGGGCTGCGGGAGCAGCCGGCTCTCTTATAGAGCTCCGCCTTGGGGCCGAGGCTAGCGGCGGGCGCATGCGCACCTCCGGCAGCAGCCGGTCCTCGAGTGCCGCTAGCCGGGCGTCCACCAAGTTCCCCACCGCCTCTATGATGGAGCGCTTCAGCAGCTCCTGCTCCTCCGAAGCACTTGGGGGCGGTGGGGGGGCAGCTGCGCGCGCCTCCTCGGCCTTGCGCATGTCCCATCTCATGTCAACTAGGTCCGCTTCCGTCTCCTCTAGCTGAGCTTTAAGTCGGGCGTTCTCCGCCGACAACTTCTGGGTCTCAGCCGATACCGTGGACCGGCTGAGCTCCTCAACAGCGGCTTTTATAGCCGCGGCAGCATCCTTCAGGGCCCGCACAAAGGTGCCCTTCAGGTTGCCGGACTTTCCGGCGACTTCGCCAATGATGTCGAGGTGTCGAAAAACGTGGCCCCTCAGGTCCCCGACCGTTTGACCCTCGACATTCTCCGGCTCCTGCCGAATCGGCCGCTGGCGGTAGGCTTCGCGGGCAGCTTCCGCCACTTCTGCCTCCGCCTGCACCGCTAAGGCTGCCCTTTGGGCAGCGGCTAACTTGGCCTTGGCTTTCGCCAGGCCGACGTACTCCCCCGTGGTGGGGGGTCTCCCTCTACCTCGCTGGGGGGCCTCGGTGCTCTGCAGGGAGGCAGAGCGAGCGCCGCTACTGCCGCCCGAGTGCGACCTGTCGCCCCCTGGCGATTCCGTCCGCTTTGTGAAGCGCCCCTTACGGTCCCTGACTGGGCCAGCAGTGCGGCCGCGGCCGCTGGCCGCCTTGAGGGCCTTCTGAACTGGGCGGGCCCCATCGTCCGACGTAGGGCTCATAGTTGAGCAATCGTCCGAGTCGTAGTGACGGGGCCGTTTCCGGACCCCGTCCTCGGACATCCCGCTTTGTGGCCTCGAGAATGCGGAGTCGTCGGTGTCGAACATCACCGACTCCGAACTCCCAGCCCTTATCAATTTCGCGGCAAGCCGCCTGCTCCACTTTGTGGTCGCGGACTCTACTGAGTCTCCGCGAGTTCTGCCTCTCAACGTTCCCGATCCAGAGGGCTGTTCATGTCCGTTGTCATTGCCATTGTCGTCATTTGTATGCGTATCCGTCGTTTTTTGTTTGTTTTTATCCATATTAGTTCCCACGAGTGTGGGGGAAGTGTGGGTCAATCCGGGTGGTGCCCCCTGCACCCGGACAAGCCTACGTACACCAGGGTGTCGGCCGGTTCCCTGGGCTCCTACCTCTTTCTGCTGGCCTCCCGCCAGCACCTCCTCGCCCTCTCAGGGGCGGATAGGTCATTTTTATTGTGGATTCCGACCACGCAGCCCAGCCAATTAAGGCCAGGCCCCCGGTCCCACCATCATCGGCCGCGAGACGTGATACCACGACACCTCCGGTGGGATAACGGGATCGTCCGGCGGCGGCAAAAGCCGCGTGCACCTGGCACTACACCGCACGAGTCATACCGTCTCCTCTCGGAGACTTCCACTCATACCTCACGCTTTCGCGGATCATCCGTCACCTTTGGAGAGAGCACACACACATACATCCATCTCCTTTACCCCCCACCCCGGCATCGCCCGCGCCGCGCTACAGTCCTCTCTGTAAGCAGAGAGGAAAGAGAATAGCGCGAGCGACGCCTTACCCCCCCGTCGCCGGTCTGCCCCAGACCCCCTCCGAAGAGAGTGAAAGGGGCAGACAAAACGCGACTCCCTCTGTCAGACTATTCGCCACCGTCGACCACCTCAACAGGGAAACTGAAGAGGTGGTCGGCGGTGCCCAGGGTGCACCACGAGGAGGTTGTCCGACCTAGCACCCCAACCTAACCTAACCTAACCTAACCTAACCTAACCTAACCTAACCTAACCTAACCTAACCTAACCTAACCTAACCTAACCTAACCTAACCTTTTTTTTTTTTTTTTTTTTTTTTTCGTTGGAAAACCCTTTATGGGTCCCCTCCCGACTCGGGGGAGTCGAGAGGGGTATGTGGGAGTCCCCGAAGGTATACCCACTAAAAACCAACGGTGTACCACCCTCCGCCATGCAGAGGGGCGCCCCGGGACCATGGGAAATGCTCCGAGACGCCCCGGCGGACGGCCCGGCAATGACTTTGCCGGGCCACAGGCGCTAAAAGGGGGACGACCTGGTACCACCCCAGTCATCCCCCAGACGGCCGAAATCGTGCAATAGGTAGTGGGTCCCCCGACCCACCACCTGATTTCGGCTAGTGGGGAGGAAGAAGGCGATCGTAGCGCCTCCTTCTCCTCCCCACACGTCTGCGCCGGAGCGGATCTGCCAGGGGGTCTTCCTCCCTGGCCCGCTCCGCGGCCTCCTTCCGCGACATCACATCCTCGCAGAAAGAGGCCATCGCCTCCCAGGACCCCTCACTGTCGAGCATAGACAGAACTATGCTTGGCAGTGAAAGGTCCCTTCCGACCGCCGCAACCAGAATGCGGCGCTGCTCGACCCACGCAACACACTCTTCCAGGGTGTGCTGCGCGGTGTCTTCCGCCGCGCCACACTCATGGCACGCGGCGGTGGGCTCCCTCCTGGCTATTCGGTGCAGGTACCGACCAAAACACCCATGTCCTGTCAGCACCTGCACCAGCCTGAACGTCAGGGAGCCCCGAGGCCTCCCCACCCACCTTTCAAGGACCGGACGGACTGCGTCTATGGTGCGAAGACCATAGGTGGAGTCCGCCAGGTCCTCCGCCCATCGCCGCAGCGACTCCTGCTGCGCCCGACGTCTGGTGTCCACTACATCCTCAAACGTCGGGCGCTGACCGTCACCGCGTCTCGCCGCCTTGAGCTGATAGACGGCGGCGAGAACCCGGGCCTCCAACTCCCACGGGGGGCTGCCCGCGAGCACGCAGGCCGCCCCCCCGGATACCGTCCGGTACCCCCGGATCACCCTCAGTGCCACCGTCCGCTGCGCCCTGCGCAGCAGACGGACATTGGTGGCACTGAGGGCATCCACCCACACCGGGGCCCCGTAGAGGGCCATGCTTCGGACCACCCCCGCATACAGCCGGCGGCAGGTGGTCCCCGGCCCCCCCGAGTTCGGCAGCAGCCTTCCTAGCGCTGCTGCCGCCCCCACGAGCTTGGGGACCAGTCCGTGGAAATGGTCCCCAAAGCTCCACCGCCCGTCCAGGCGGAGACCCAGGTATTTCATTTGGGTCCCCACCCGAACCCTCACCCCGCCCACATCAATCGCCGCCCCAGGGGGCGGTCCACCCCGAGGAACCTAACCTAACCTAACCTAACCTAACCTAACCTAACCTAACCACTACAACTAAGGGATGCATTCAGGGCTCTGTATGTGGTCCTGTTCTGTGGAACATAATTCTAGACAATTTACTGAACATCCAACTACCAGAAGAGGCCCACATACAGGCCTTCGCCGACGATGTGCTGCTAATAGTTAAAGGCCGCACGAAGCAGGCCGTAGAAGCAGTCACAAATGAGTGCTTAAAAATAATAGCCGACTGGGGCGAAAGTGTTAAATTATCATTCGCATCCGAAAAGACGCAGGCCATCTCATTCACGTCGCCCACTAAAACCGCCGAACTCTACATCAACTCAACCAAAGTCCCCATAATGAAAGAAATTAAGCTCCTCGGGGTCATCCTGGATGACCGCCTCAGTTTCATCAGCCACGTAAAATACATAATTCGGAAAGCTTCAAAAATCTTTAAAAACCTAAGCAAATTTGTCAAACCCACTTGGGGCATCCATCCAGCCAATGTAGAAACCATATACAAACAGGTAGTCCAGCCCATAATAACTTATGCCGCAAGCGTCTGGGGCGACGCTGTCAAATACTATAGTGTTCGCAAAATGCTAACCAGTTTCCAAAGGCAGTTCGCAATCCGAGCCATCCGCGCATTTAGGACGGTGTCCGCCGTTGCCTCGATCGCCCTGGCACAATTCGTCCCCCTGCATCTCCTGATACGAGAGCTCCACCAAATAGAAACCATAAAACAAACAAGAATCTCACCAGACTTACCCGAAGACATTCAACTCATAAAACCAATAACCAACCGTCAAAGATTGCACCCAGCCCATCGCAACAAAATAATATTCCACAAAATAAACAATATAGATGAACTTAACATAATAGTAACAAATACCCCAATACAAATTTACACCGACGGAAGTAAACTCGAGTCAGGAGATGTAGGTGCAGCCTACGTGGCATTCCGATACAACACTATCATAAATCAAAAGAAAATAAAACTCTGCAGAACCTGCACCGTCTTCATGGCGGAACTCAGGGCGATCGAGGCAGCCCTGATGTGGATAGAGCGGGAACAAATCCGGGAAACAGTCTACATCCTCTCCGACAGCCTCTCCTCACTAGCTGCAATACAAGACACAAACAATAAAGACCCTACTGTTAACTCGATCCACCACATAATCCAAAACACAAAACAGACCACCACTATAAAATTCGCATGGGTGCGAGCCCACAATAACATCCCGGGCAACGAATGCGCCGACGCCGCGGCCAAAAGTGCAGCGTCGGCAAAAACGGCCACCGACCACAACTTTTTCCCTCTATCGCACTCAAAGAGAATACTAAGATCCCAAACCATGGAAAAATGGCAAAAGGAGTATGAAGATAGTCCCCAAGGAGCAGGGACTAAAGCATGGTTCACCAACATAGCTCAAATCACCGAATTTAGGACACTTTTCCCAACCAGCTTCGAGCTTACCCAAATTGTTACCGGCCATGCTTACCACAAATCTTACCTAAACCGCTTCAAAATAACATCTGACAGTACATGCCCATGCGACGACACCACAACCCAGAACACAGAACATCTCCTAAAACACTGTCCAATTTTTACCAACACTAGACTTAATCACGAAGGCGCATGCTCAATGCTAAACATAGACCCTTTTAAACTTAACGACATAGCCAAAAACCCCATCGCAATTAAATCTTTCATAACTTTCATCAAATCCATTATAAACAACTTAAAAAGAATAAATCGTACTTAAAAACCTTTAACTGAAAACAAATCTTCTCTGTATCCATTAGCAGAGGAGAAATTAAAAATCGAAACTTAACACCATAATACAATCGAGACGAAATACACATACTCGTACCTAAACATAAAACCTATTAACCCTTTCACTAAAGTCAAAGGGCCCAAAAAAAAAAAAAAAAAAAAAACCTAACCTAACCTAACCTAACCTAACCTAACCTAACCTAACCTAACCTAACCTAACCTAACCTAACCTAACCGTTGTTCTGCAAACATAAAAAATTGGTTAAATTGATCATTATTACAACTATTTTAAAAATTTTACATACCAATTCTGCTGGTCAGCTGCTCCCGCTGCTTTTCAGTGCCGTTGCGCTGAAAATTTCATATCTGGAACATATAAAATTAATTAATTTTACAAATTTTTACTCTTTTTTGGTCCTCCTCTAAATTTTTTCTTCCAAATTCTGACGCAACTTTTTCGCCCCGCTCTCCCCTCGTCGCCCCGCGTCCAACGACGTATCGCTCGAGGGTGTAGACCCACTAAAAAACGAAAAAATCGCCCCCCCACCCACCCATTTGTGACTCACTACGTTAAATTCGTGGTGAACAACCCATCATCCACATATCCCAGAACAAAATTAAAAAATCAAAACGTTTTGTCAGTACAACTGTGTATGGGAGTTCACTTCTGACGGCGAGCTCTGTAATTATTTAAAACTACAGCCCGCAGAACAACTTAGTTTTTAAGTTATCTTAAAATTGTCCAGCGACGAAATTTGGTCAAAACCAAAAAATTTTTCTTGACAAATTCGACAATCGTGATCGACGAAGAAAATACATAAACCGAGCTATAAAACATAGCGGAAAAATTCAATGCCAAATTGGACAATCGTCATAGACGATCGATATTTACACTTTTAATTAGGATTAAGAATTGACTTTTAAAAACCTTTTTTTTTACAAATTTACAATTTACTATTTACAAATTTTACAATTTACAATTTTAACAATCATTTACACTTTAAATTATATACAATATATACAAATTTACATTTTTATACACAATTTTTAAACTAATTATACTAACAAATCTAAACTAATCATAATCACCTAGTCATTTGTATAAATCAATAAATAAACTAATTTTAACTAAAGTATTAAAATGTTTGGTCACCGTACCCCCATTAAGCGATCCTGCGTCCAGACCTCGAAGGATGAGGTCCCCCCTCACTCGTCAGGACTTCCAAACCGTGCCCTAGGCAAGAGAGTCTCCTCCTCCCCGGATAAAGCCAAACAGGCCGGTGCGGTTCCAGCCCCTAAAGTCAGGAGGAGCATAGGGGAGTGGGATTCAGGAAAAACTGATCCCCCACAGAACCCTAAATGCTCCGGGCCAGGAACCTCTGTGGCCCCCCAGAAGCAAAAACCTGGGACGACACTCTCCAATGAGAGCACACCGTTCCCAGGTGGATCGTCTACGGACGCTTCTAGGAGCCCGCCACCAAAACCCGTCTATGTTTCTAGAGTTTCCGAGGCGAGAGCATGCCTAAATAAGGCAAAGCTGCACCTCGGTAACTCTAGAAACCTAAAAACAGACATTAAAAATGAGGTGACCCTGGCCATTGAAAGGCTTTACCAGCTCGTGAAGGAAGCTGAAGCGGGGAAGGGAGGGAAAGCACAAGAGGAGTTGAAAGGAAGGGACACGGAAAGTGAACACGAAAAGGAAGAGGCATGGAAGCTAAAGATATCTGAAAACTGTGCACTGCTGAGGGAGAACTCTATGCTTCTAAAAGAAGCAATCCAGACCCAGCAAAGGGTAATGGAGGAGCACAAGCTGGAACATGGAGGTGCCAGCGGAGGCAAACACGACGAGCTGATGACCGAAGTCTTGGGTCTTAGAAAGGCGACCGAAGAAATCAGTGGACAGATTTCTGCTATGAAGGAGGACACCCCCTCATATGCAGAAATACTGTCCAGAAGAGCGCCGAAGGCCCAGACCGAGCGTCCGAAGCACTCGGTGATTGTCTCCTCTGGCGACTCCATGGACACCAGCAGCGAGGTTGTGGACAGAGTCCGGGCAGCACTCGACGCAAAAACAAGCGGGCTCCGACTAAGCCGAGTACGGAAGATCAAGGATCAGAAGGTCGTCCTTAGCTGTAACAGCAAGGGCGACCTGGATAGGATGACGGAAAGGCTTAGAACGGACAAACAGCTAACGATCGAGGCTGCCAAAAACAAAGACCCGCTGGTCATGATCAAAGACGTCATGACCTACAACTCGGACTCTGACATCATAACCTCCCTCAAGACGCAGAATGCAGATCTGTTTGGAGATCTGCCAGCCGACGACTTCAGAGCAGTGGTGAGATACCGCAGAAGGGCAAGAAACCCCCACGAAAACCACGTGGTTCTGCAGGTATCTCCCACAATGTGGCAGAGGATGACGTCGGCGGAGGGTCTCCACATAGATCTGCAGTATGTGCCAGTTCAGGACCAGTCCCCGTTGGTGCAGTGCACCAAGTGTCTCGGCTACGGGCATGGCCGCAAAAACTGCAAAGATCTTGCTGATCTTTGCAGCTTTTGCGGCGAACAACACCTGCGCGCAGATTGCCCACGATTTCTCGAGGGCGAAACGCCAATCTGCAAAAACTGCAAGATAGCCAAAAACCGAGACATAGGACACGCTGCATTTGACGGGGTCTGTCCTATACGGCAGAAATGGGACGCACTGGCGAGGTCTAGCGTGGCGTATTCCTAGCCTCGGGAATACCTGCTGGGGGGAAAACTATAAAACCAACAACAAAAATCTCACAAATAAAAAAGCAGAAAACGGAGTGCTTAGACACGATTTGGAATCCCTGCAAACATGAAGTTTGTCCGCAACATCATTAACAATGTTGGTCTGGTGAGAATCCAGACCGTGCCTGAGAGCTCCGTAGAAAGCTGAAAACAATTTCAAATAGAACCCAACAACAATAAGCGTTGCTGAGTCCTATCAAAAGACTAAAACGAAATCAACCATAAATAAAACCTCAAATATATACAACCGAAATACAACAAAATAATTAAATAAAATAGTAAACCAAACATGAATAATAATAATCAAACTTATAATTAATAATAATAAGAGAAACAAAATTGATTTTCTATTCACATACAAAATTACAAACTAACAATCAATTAACAATGATTAAAAACAAACACCAAACCCGAAGAATAATTATAACAGCCACAATAGAGAAAATAAATAAAAAAACAAATATATATTAGAAAATTAAAAACCTTAATCAGTTGAACCAATTTACATAGCACAAAAATATAAGCTCAAAACTATGTAGTTCTACAATCCTTATTCATTACGACAAGCAACCCAAACCTAAATAAGGATTCTGATTACGTCAGAAGAAAAGTGGCGGATTGTGCACGTAAAGAGCACAATCAATTATAAAAAAAAAAAAAAAAAAAAAAAACCTAACCTAACCAGCTGCTAATAGTTAAAGGCCGCACGAAGCAGGCCGTAGAAGCAGTCACAAATGAGTGCTTAAAAATAATAGCCGACTGGGGCGAAAGTGTTAAATTATCATTCGCATCCGAAAAGACGCAGGCCATCTCATTCACGTCGCCCACTAAAACCGCCGAACTCTACATCAACTCAACCAAAGTCCCCATAATGAAAGAAATTAAGCTCCTCGGGGTCATCCTGGATGACCGCCTCAGTTTCATCAGCCACGTAAAATACATAATTCGGAAAGCTTCAAAAATCTTTAAAAACCTAAGCAAATTTGTCAAACCCACTTGGGGCATCCATCCAGCCAATGTAGAAACCATATACAAACAGGTAGTCCAGCCCATAATAACTTATGCCGCAAGCGTCTGGGGCGACGCTGTCAAATACTATAGTGTTCGCAAAATGCTAACCAGTTTCCAAAGGCAGTTCGCAATCCGAGCCATCCGCGCATTTAGGACGGTGTCCGCCGTTGCCTCGATCGCCCTGGCACAATTCGTCCCCCTGCATCTCCTGATACGAGAGCTCCACCAAATAGAAACCATAAAACAAACAAGAATCTCACCAGACTTACCCGAAGACATTCAACTCATAAAACCAATAACCAACCGTCAAAGATTGCACCCAGCCCATCGCAACAAAATAATATTCCACAAAATAAACAATATAGATGAACTTAACATAATAGTAACAAATACCCCAATACAAATTTACACCGACGGAAGTAAACTCGAGTCAGGAGATGTAGGTGCAGCCTACGTGGCATTCCGATACAACACTATCATAAATCAAAAGAAAATAAAACTCTGCAGAACCTGCACCGTCTTCATGGCGGAACTCAGGGCGATCGAGGCAGCCCTGATGTGGATAGAGCGGGAACAAATCCGAGAAACAGTCTACATCCTCTCCGACAGCCTCTCCTCACTAGCTGCAATACAAGACACAAACAATAAAGACCCTACTGTTAACTCGATCCACCACATAATCCAAAACACAAAACAGACCACCACTATAAAATTCGCATGGGTGCGAGCCCACAATAACATCCCGGGCAACGAATGCGCCGACGCCGCGGCCAAAAGTGCAGCGTCGGCAAAAACGGCCACCGACCACAACTTTTTCCCTCTATCGCACTCAAAGAGAATACTAAGATCCGAAACCATGGAAAAGTGGCAAAAGGAGTATGAAGATAGTCACCAAGGAGCAGGGACTAAAGCATGGTTCACCAACATAGCTCAAATCACCGAATTTAGGACACTTTTCCCAACCAGCTTCGAGCTTACCCAAATTGTTACCGGCCATGCTTACCACAAATCTTACCTAAACCGCTTCAAAATAACATCTGACAGTACATGCCCATGCGACGACACCACAACCCAGAACACAGAACATCTCCTAAAACACTGTCCAATTTTTACCAACACTAGACTTAATCACGAAGGCGCATGCTCAATGCTAAACATAGACCCTTTTAAACTTAACGACATAGCCAAAAACCCCATCGCAATTAAATCTTTCATAACTTTCATCAAATCCATTATAAACAACTTAAAAAGAATAAATCGCACTTAAAAACCTTTAACTGAAAACAAATCTTCTCTGTATCCATTAGCAGAGGAGAAATTAAAAATCGAAACTTAACACCATAATACAATCGAGACGAAATACACATACTCGTACCTAAACATAAAACCTATTAACCCTTTGACTAAAGTCAAAGGGCCCAAAAAAAAAAAAAAAAAAAAAACCTAACCTAACCTAACCTAACCTAACCTAACCTAACCTAACCTAACCTAACCTAACCACCGTGTCGTGTCGAACATAAGTTGTTATAACTTCGTTCCTAACTAACCTATCGTTCCCAAATTTTGTCTAAGGGTGCCTTGTGGTCCCATCGATATTATCTGGTGTCTACTTTGTCTAAATTTTCAGATTTCAAAAATAAACTTGCTATTTTTGTCAAAAATTTTTAGTTTCTGCATACAAATAGTCCGATAACCGTCTATCAGTTCATCTGATAGCCGTCATACCTGGTGGGAAGGTCCCCAGGGTCTGCGTTGTTGGTTCCATCCATAATAATTTCGCTTTTCTTGAACATACTTACCTATTTTGTCGCCGTCGTCGGTCAAATTTTAGTTTCTGGAATTTCAAAGTCTAATAACTAAGTACCTACTCATCTGACAGGTACCAAACTCGCAGGGGAGGTCCCTCGTGGGCTTCCTGACGGTGTCCGCTATCTAGGTCACCTAGATTTTCATTTTCCTAGAACAAAAACCGCCAATTTGTCCTAAATTTCCAGTTTTTTCCCCCTCCTCAACATTTTTGAACCTAACTTTTGGCTAATTTTCATCCTATAGCATCGCCAGCGACGCCCCGCTTCCGACGAGGTGTCGCTCGAGAGCCTAGCTTCAAAAAAGTACCACCCACCCCCACCACCTCTGGTTCCGCGGAAAGTTTACCTACACGCGGAGCGCGCGGCACACATTCGCTCGTGTCGTGTCGAACATAAGTTGTTATAACTTCGTTCCTAACTAACCTATCGTTCCCAAATTTTGTCTAAGGGTGCCTTGTGGTCCCATCGATATTATCTGGTGTCTACTTTGTCTAAATTTTCAGATTTCAAAAATAAACTTGCTATTTTTGTCAAAAAATTTTAGTTTCTGCATACAAATAGTCCGATAACCGTCTATCAGTTCATCTGATAGCCGTCATACCTGGTGGGAAGGTCCCCAGGGTCTGCGTTGTTGGTTCCATCCATAATAATTTCGCTTTTCTTGAACATACTTACCTATTTTGTCGCCGTCGTCGGTCAAATTTTAGTTTCTGGAATTTCAAAGTCTAATAACTAAGTACCTACTCATCTGACAGGTACCAAACTCGCAGGGGAGGTCCCTCGTGGGCTTCCTGACGGTGTCCGCTATCTAGGTCACCTAGATTTTCATTTTCCTAGAACAAAAACCGCCAATTTGTCCTAAATTTCCAGTTTTTTCCCCCTCCTCAACATTTTTGAACCTAACTTTTGGCTAATTTTCATCCTATAGCATCGCCAGCGACGCCCCGCTTCCGACGAGGTGTCGCTCGAGAGCCTAGCTTCAAAAAAGTACCACCCACCCCCACCACCTCTGGTTCCGCGGAAAGTTTACCTACACGCGGAGCGCGCGGCACACATTCGCTCGTGTCGTGTCGAACATAAGTTGTTATAACTTCGTTCCTAACTAACCTATCGTTCCCAAATTTTGTCTAAGGGTGCCTTGTGGTCCCATCGATATTATCTGGTGTCTACTTTGTCTAAAAATCGCCCCCCCACCCACCCATTTGTGATTTACTACATTGGGAAAGTAGGGTACAGAACATCATCCACATATATTTTCTTAAAATCCAGTATATTTTTAAATTTTAAATATTGTTTTTAATCAAATTTGATTATAGGCATAGACTTTTGACGGCGAGCTCGACACGCTTCTGAAAGTAATAATCTTTAAAACACCTACAATTTCGAGTTGAGGCCAATTCCTTGTTAAGAAAAATCTGATAAAACCCACATTTCAAATTACTAATAACTTACTTTTACACATTTCATCTGGCAATTTGGTAACACACAAACCTTAGGAAACTTTTTAGGCTGAAAAGCACAATGTTTAAAACCCCGCCGCCCGGTCGGACCCGGCGAGGGAGCCGGGACGCCCCGGCGGCCGCCCCGGCGGCCTCCTCGACACCCGCTCCAGCACCCGCTCTACCAACCGCGCCGGCTAAGGCCGCAGTTCCCCCTCTAACACCCGCTCTAACAACCGCCCCGGCAAAAGCCAAAGTTCCCCCTCCAGCACCCGCTCTAACAACCGGCCCGGTAACTCAAACAGCCGCTTCAGTGCCCGCTCCGGTGACCGCTCCAGCGACTGTATCGGCAACCGCCCCGGCACCCGCTTCGGCAGCCGGACGGTCCTGCAAATTCGTAGTTGACATTTTGCCCCCTGACCTGCCGTCGGCTACTGAGGTGCGGGACATCACCAGCTTTATGCGCGTGGTATCCGGCCTCACAGACGGCATTATAACCGCCGTCAATGATGGCAAGAGCGTCACGACCCAGAACAAGCGGCTAATTAAAATCGCTGCGGAGGAAATCAAGAAGGCATCCGTCGCCCTCCGCACCGTTGTATCCCTTCCCTCCCTCCCCCCAATGCCCAGCGACCAAGAGTTCAAAGAGGATCTCATCTCTTGTGTGAGGGATGAGATCGCTAAAATAACCATCCCGCCCCCAGCACCCATCCCCGACACAAGCGACCTCATCTCTTGCATGAGAGATGAAATTGCCAAAATCATCATCCCTGCGCCCGCTCCCTTCGCAGATCCCGGCGAAATCATCTCTTGTGTAAGGGATGAGATCGCGAAAATCAACATCGCTCCACCTGCACCGGCACCCATCCCGGTTCCCAGCTTCGCAGAGATCGCAATGAGCAAACCTCCTGTTCTAGCCAAGCCACCCGCCAAACCGGCAATCGTCATTCAATCGAATAATCCCGAAGCGACCTCTCGCACAATCCTCAGCCAATGGAGAAAGGAGATATCCTTTAAATCTCTCAAATACGCTCCTTCGAAAGTACACCCACTCGCCAACAATAAGGTTCGTGTCGAGTTCGACACCAAGGAACAATGCGATGAAATCATCAGCAAAGTCGCCAAAATCCCAGATCTCAAGGCTGAAGAGGGTCGTCCTCGACTCCCCTTAGTCATACTCAAGGGGATCAATAAGGATGTGCCCAAGGGTGAAGTAGCCGAACTATTAAGCTGCCAAAATTCCTTCTCTCCAGATGACATTCGCTTCTGCTTCGTGCTTTCCAATAGAAATAAGAACTTATATAACGCGGTACTCGAAGTGAAACCCGCCGTACGCAAATCAATAATCGAACTCGGCCGCGTAAACGTCGACCACAACAAAGTGCACGCCGAGGACTTCTCGCGCTTTGTGCAATGCCTCAAATGCCTGCAATACGGCCACACCAAAGCCAAATGCACCTCGGAAGTGCACCCGTGCTCACACTGTGCCTCCACTGAACACTCGTTCACAACATGCCCTGTCAAAGATGACAACAATAAACGCAAATGTTACAACTGCGCTCGTCACAACGTCAAATCTACTACAGGTAACAACAAAATAAACACAAACCACACCGCTGTCAACGCAAAACTATGCCCAAAATTGAAACTCGCCAAATCCCGCATTGATGAACAAACCGATTATGGTTATTAAGCCTATAAAAATAATCCAATGTAATGTACAACGTTGTTACCTGGCACAACATGAATTCATTCAACATTTTACATCAAACGATTACAACATAGCTCTAATTACTGAACCCTACACGGGCCGCAATCCGACCGTGCACTCAATATCTGGAATTAACATCTTCCAATTCACTACAACAGAGCGTGTCAAAGCATGCATTCTAATTAAAAATAGCTTCGGTTTCGCACTCGGCATCACTCAGCTGTCCACCCCAAATTTAGCAATAGCCCAATTACACCTCGGTCAGAGGAAACTATACATAGCCTCAGTGTATATAGAACCTGGAAATGACCCCTCCAACACCCTAGTAGCATTAGATACATTCCTCAGTTCAACCTCTGGATCGCTACGAGTCGTAGGCGGTGATGTAAACGGGAAACATCCGGAATGGGGAGAATTAACATCTGACTCCCGAGGAAATGATGTGGTAGACATCGTCGCCTCCCACGACATGACCGTCTGCAACTCTGGTAGAGTCCCAACATTCGAAGCCATACGATATGGCAGCCATACATCCTCCATTATAGATATCACAGCCGTCTCTAACAATATGATAGACCTTATGTCTGATTGGCAAGTTAACACTTCTGCGTGCACTAAATCTGACCATAATGCAATCCACTACCTAATCAAAACCAACGCCAAAGTAAAACCCGCAAAAACCCACTCAACCTTTAAATACCAATCTAAAATGGCCGACTGGGATGCATTTAAAGAAAAACTAACACAAAATATTATTGAATCTGAAATACTTAATACCAACTTCGAAAGCCTCGATGCTGCAAACCTCGATAAATTAATCACCAATCTCACCCTTATCATTCAAGCCACTTGTCAAAAAACCATACCTAAAAAACTACGCCACGGAGTTTACAACCCCTGGTGGAACGAAGAACTAGAAAGCATGAAAAAGGAATGCATCAAAGCCCACCACCACTTACACAACCTGAAATCACGAAATCAACCTCTAGACCAAGCTATCATCCAACAAAAACAGCTCAAAGAAAACTACGCAGCAGCTCTTAAGAAAACATCCACTGAGCACTTCAGGGCATTCTGCACTGCCCAAGACAAAGAAAACGTCTGGTCACTGACCAACCGCATAATAAAGGAAACATCTGCACAACGGCCCCCACAAACACTAAATTGCGGCAACACCTTCACCACCACATGCGCCAACACGGCCAAGGCCCTATTGGACCACTTCTACGCTGATGACACCGAGGATACAACCCAGCACCAAAAAGAACTAAGAAACCAAATACAGGACGAACCTGATACAGAAAACGACCCTCCATTCACTGTCGACGAGATAGAGAACTGTCTCGCATCAATTAACGCAAATAAAGCCCCCGGAGACGACCACTTGACTGCAGACATTTGTTACAACTTCTTCAAAATATTCCCCCACTTTTTAACTAACATCCTGAACCATAGCCTGAAAATACATCACTTCCCCACACCTTGGAAACACGCAATAGCCAAAATCATACCAAAACCCAATAAAGCCGACACTAGCCAATTATCCTCCTATAGACCCATTGGCCTATTACCCGTATTTGGAAAACTATTAGAAAAACTTATCATAAAACGCGTAGTTTACAAGGCGGATAGTCTCAATGGAATGAATGACAGGCAATTTGGCTTCAAAGAAAGCACATCAACAACTGATGCTCTTCAAACCGCAATAAACGAGATTCGCGAAGGAAAGCAACAGAAAAAACAGGTCTTGGCTGTGTCACTGGACATAAGAGGGGCATTCGACAACGCTTGGTGGCCCGCCATGTACAGAGGTCTTAAAGAGTTAAAGTGCCCAAGAAATATATACAAACTGTTAATCAATTACACCAAAGACAGAAGGGTCACTCTGCACTACGGCACGGACGAGGCATCGAAAACTACAACTAAGGGATGCATTCAGGGCTCTGTATGTGGTCCTGTTCTGTGGAACATAATTCTAGACAATTTACTGAACATCCAACTACCAGAAGAGGCCCACATACAGGCCTTCGCCGACGATGTGCTGCTAATAGTTAAAGGCCGCACGAAGCAGGCCGTAGAAGCAGTCACAAATGAGTGCTTAAAAATAATAGCCGACTGGGGCGAAAGTGTTAAATTATCATTCGCATCCGAAAAGACGCAGGCCATCTCATTCACGTCGCCCACTAAAACCGCCGAACTCTACATCAACTCAACCAAAGTCCCCATAATGAAAGAAATTAAGCTCCTCGGGGTCATCCTGGATGACCGCCTCAGTTTCATCAGCCACGTAAAATACATAATTCGGAAAGCTTCAAAAATCTTTAAAAACCTAAGCAAATTTGTCAAACCCACTTGGGGCATCCATCCAGCCAATGTAGAAACCATATACAAACAGGTAGTCCAGCCCATAATAACTTATGCCGCAAGCGTCTGGGGCGACGCTGTCAAATACTATAGTGTTCGCAAAATGCTAACCAGTTTCCAAAGGCAGTTCGCAATCCGAGCCATCCGCGCATTTAGGACGGTGTCCGCCGTTGCCTCGATCGCCCTGGCACAATTCGTCCCCCTGCATCTCCTGATACGAGAGCTCCACCAAATAGAAACCATAAAACAAACAAGAATCTCACCAGACTTACCCGAAGACATTCAACTCATAAAACCAATAACCAACCGTCAAAGATTGCACCCAGCCCATCGCAACAAAATAATATTCCACAAAATAAACAATATAGATGAACTTAACATAATAGTAACAAATACCCCAATACAAATTTACACCGACGGAAGTAAACTCGAGTCAGGAGATGTAGGTGCAGCCTACGTGGCATTCCGATACAACACTATCATAAATCAAAAGAAAATAAAACTCTGCAGAACCTGCACCGTCTTCATGGCGGAACTCAGGGCGATCGAGGCAGCCCTGATGTGGATAGAGCGGGAACAAATCCGAGAAACAGTCTACATCCTCTCCGACAGCCTCTCCTCACTAGCTGCAATACAAGACACAAACAATAAAGACCCTACTGTTAACTCGATCCACCACATAATCCAAAACACAAATCAGACCACAACTATAAAATTCGCATGGGTGCGAGCCCACAATAACATCCCGGGCAACGAATGCGCCGACGCCGCGGCCAAAAGTGCAGCGTCGGCAAAAACGGCCACCGACCACAACTTTTTCCCTCTATCGCACTCAAAGAGAATACTAAGATCCGAAACCATGGAAAAGTGGCAAAAGGAGTATGAAGATAGTCCCCAAGGAGCAGGGACTAAAGCATGGTTCACCAACATAGCTCAAATCACCGAATTTAGGACACTTTTCCCAACCAGCTTCGAGCTTACCCAAATTGTTACCGGCCATGCTTACCACAAATCTTACCTAAACCGCTTCAAAATAACATCTGACAGTACATGCCCATGCGACGACACCACAACCCAGAACACAGAACATCTCCTAAAACACTGTCCAATTTTTACCAACACTAGACTTAATCACGAAGGCGCATGCTCAATGCTAAACATAGACCCTTTTAAACTTAACGACATAGCCAAAAACCCCATCGCAATTAAATCTTTCATAACTTTCATCAAATCCATTATAAACAACTTAAAAAGAATAAATCGTACTTAAAAACCTTTAACTGAAAACAAATCTTCTCTGTATCCATTAGCAGAGGAGAAATTAAAAATCGAAACTTAACACCATAATACAATCGAGACGAAATACACATACTCGTACCTAAACATGAAACCTATTAACCCTTTGACTAAAGTCAAAGGGCCCAAAAAAAAAAAAAAAAAAACCTAACCTAACCTAACCTAACCTAACCTAACCTAACCTAACCTAACCTAACCTAACCTAACCTAACCTAACCTAACCTAACCTAACCTAACCTAACCTAACCTAACCTAACCTAACCTAACCTAACCTAACCTAACCACACATTCGCTCGTGTCGTGTCGAACATAAGTTGTTATAACTTCGTTCCTAACTAACCTATCGTTCCCAAATTTTGTCTAAGGGTGCCTTGTGGTCCCATCGATATTATCTGGTGTCTACTTTGTCTAAATTTTCAGATTTCAAAAATAAACTTGCTATTATTGTCAAAAATTTTTAGTTTCTGCATACAAATAGTCCGATAACCGTCTATCAGTTCATCTGATAGCCGTCATACCTGGTGGGAAGGTCCCCAGGGTCTGCGTTGTTGGTTCCATCCATAATAATTTCGCTTTTCTTGAACATACTTACCTATTTTGTCGCCGTCGTCGGTCAAATTTTAGTTTCTGGAATTTCAAAGTCAAATAACTAAGTACCTACTCATCTGACAGGTACCAAACTCGCAGGGGAGGTCCCTCGTGGGCTTCCTGACGGTGTCCGCTATCTAGGTCACCTAGATTTTCAACTTTCTGGAACAATAATTGCTAATTTGTCCTAAATTTTCAGTTTTTTCGCCCCCCTCAACAATTTTGAACCTAACTTTTGGCTAATTTTCATCCTATAGCATCGCCAGCGACGCCCCGCTTCCGACGAGGTGTCGCTCGAGAGCCTAGCTTCAAAAAAGTACCACCCACCCCCACCACCTCTGGTTCCGCGGAAAGTTTACCTACACGCGGAGCGCGCGGCACACATTCGCTCGTGTCGTGTCGAACATAAGTTGTTATAACTTCGTTCCTAACTAACCTATCGTTCCCAAATTTTGTCTAAGGGTGCCTTGTGGTCCCATCGATATTATCTGGTGTCTACTTTGTCTAAATTTTCAGATTTCAAAAATAAACTTGCTATTTTTGTCAAAAATTTTTAGTTTCTGCATACAAATAGTCCGATAACCGTCTATCAGTTCATCTGATAGCCGTCATACCTGGTGGGAAGGTCCCCAGGGTCTGCGTTGTTGGTTCCATCCATAATAATTTCGCTTTTCTTGAACATACTTACCTATTTTGTCGCCGTCGTCGGTCAAATTTTAGTTTCTGGAATTTCAAAGTCTAATAACTAAGTACCTACTCATCTGACAGGTACCAAACTCGCAGGGGAGGTCCCTCGTGGGCTTCCTGACGGTGTCCGCTATCTAGGTCACCTAGATTTTCAACTTTCTGGAACAATAATTGCTAATTTGTCCTAAATTTTCAGTTTTTTCGCCCCCCTCAACAATTTTGAACCTAACTTTTGGCTAATTTTCATCCTATAGCATCGCCAGCGACGCCCCGCTTCCGACGAGGTGTCGCTCGAGAGCCTAGCTTCAAAAAAGTACCACCCACCCCCACCACCTCTGGTTCCGCGGAAAGTCTACCTACACGCGGAGCGCGCGGCACACATTCGCTCGTGTCGTGTCGAACATAAGTTGTTATAACTTCGTTCCTAACTAACCTATCGTTCCCAAATTTTGTCTAAGGGTGCCTTGTGGTCCCATCGATATTATCTGGTGTCTACTTTGTCTAAATTTTCAGATTTCAAAAATAAACTTGCTATTATTGTCAAAAATTTTTAGTTTCTGCATACAAATAGTCCGATAACCGTCTATCAGTTCATCTGATAGCCGTCATACCTGGTGGGAAGGTCCCCAGGGTCTGCGTTGTTGGTTCCATCCATAATAATTTCGCTTTTCTTGAACATACTTACCTATTTTGTCGCCGTCGTCGGTCAAATTTTAGTTTCTGGAATTTCAAAGTCAAATAACTAAGTACCTACTCATCTGACAGGTACCAAACTCGCAGGGGAGGTCCCTCGTGGGCTTCCTGACGGTGTCCGCTATCTAGGTCACCTAGATTTTCAACTTTCTGGAACAATAATTGCTAATTTGTCCTAAATTTTCAGTTTTTTCGCCCCCCTCAACAATTTTGAACCTAACTTTTGGCTAATTTTCATCCTATAGCATCGCCAGCGACGCCCCGCTTCCGACGAGGTGTCGCTCGAGAGCCTAGCTTCAAAAAAGTACCACCCACCCCCACCACCTCTGGTTCCGCGGAAAGTCTACCTACACGCGGAGCGCGCGGCACACATTCGCTCGTGTCGTGTCGAACATAAGTTGTTATAACTTCGTTCCTAACTAACCTATCGTTCCCAAATTTTGTCTAAGGGTGCCTTGTGGTCCCATCGATATTATCTGGTGTCTACTTTGTCTAAATTTTCAGATTTCAAAAATAAACTTGCTATTATTGTCAAAAATTTTTAGTTTCTGCATACAAATAGTCCGATAACCGTCTATCAGTTCATCTGATAGCCGTCATACCTGGTGGGAAGGTCCCCAGGGTCTGCGTTGTTGGTTCCATCCATAATAATTTCGCTTTTCTTGAACATACTTACCTATTTTGTCGCCGTCGTCGGTCAAATTTTAGTTTCTGGAATTTCAAAGTCAAATAACTAAGTACCTACTCATCTGACAGGTACCAAACTCGCAGGGGAGGTCCCTCGTGGGCTTCCTGACGGTGTCCGCTATCTAGGTCACCTAGATTTTCAACTTTCTGGAACAATAATTGCTAATTTGTCCTAAATTTTCAGTTTTTTCGCCCCCCTCAACAATTTTGAACCTAACTTTTGGCTAATTTTCATCCTATAGCATCGCCAGCGACGCCCCGCTTCCGACGAGGTGTCGCTCGAGAGCCTAGCTTCAAAAAAGTACCACCCACCCCCACCACCTCTGGTTCCGCGGAAAGTCTACCTACACGCGGAGCGCGCGGCACACATTCGCTCGTGTCGTGTCGAACATAAGTTGTTATAACTTCGTTCCTAACTAACCTATCGTTCCCAAATTTTGTCTAAGGGTGCCTTGTGGTCCCATCGATATTATCTGGTGTCTACTTTGTCTAAATTTTCAGATTTCAAAAATAAACTTGCTATTATTGTCAAAAATTTTTAGTTTCTGCATACAAATAGTCCGATAACCGTCTATCAGTTCATCTGATAGCCGTCATACCTGGTGGGAAGGTCCCCAGGGTCTGCGTTGTTGGTTCCATCCATAATAATTTCGCTTTTCTTGAACATACTTACCTATTTTGTCGCCGTCGTCGGTCAAATTTTAGTTTCTGGAATTTCAAAGTCAAATAACTAAGTACCTACTCATCTGACAGGTACCAAACTCGCAGGGGAGGTCCCTCGTGGGCTTCCTGACGGTGTCCGCTATCTAGGTCACCTAGATTTTCAACTTTCTGGAACAATAATTGCTAATTTGTCCTAAATTTTCAGTTTTTTCGCCCCCCTCAACAATTTTGAACCTAACTTTTGGCTAATTTTCATCCTATAGCATCGCCAGCGACGCCCCGCTTCCGACGAGGTGTCGCTCGAGAGCCTAGCTTCAAAAAAGTACCACCCACCCCCACCACCTCTGGTTCCGCGGAAAGTCTACCTACACGCGGAGCGCGCGGCACACATTCGCTCGTGTCGTGTCGAACATAAGTTGTTATAACTTCGTTCCTAACTAACCTATCGTTCCCAAATTTTGTCTAAGGGTGCCTTGTGGTCCCATCGATATTATCTGGTGTCTACTTTGTCTAAATTTTCAGATTTCAAAAATAAACTTGCTATTATTGTCAAAAATTTTTAGTTTCTGCATACAAATAGTCCGATAACCGTCTATCAGTTCATCTGATAGCCGTCATACCTGGTGGGAAGGTCCCCAGGGTCTGCGTTGTTGGTTCCATCCATAATAATTTCGCTTTTCTTGAACATACTTACCTATTTTGTCGCCGTCGTCGGTCAAATTTTAGTTTCTGGAATTTCAAAGTCAAATAACTAAGTACCTACTCATCTGACAGGTACCAAACTCGCAGGGGAGGTCCCTCGTGGGCTTCCTGACGGTGTCCGCTATCTAGGTCACCTAGATTTTCAACTTTCTGGAACAATAATTGCTAATTTGTCCTAAATTTTCAGTTTTTTCGCCCCCCTCAACAATTTTGAACCTAACTTTTGGCTAATTTTCATCCTATAGCATCGCCAGCGACGCCCCGCTTCCGACGAGGTGTCGCTCGAGAGCCTAGCTTCAAAAAAGTACCACCCACCCCCACCACCTCTGGTTCCGCGGAAAGTCTACCTACACGCGGAGCGCGCGGCACACATTCGCTCGTGTCGTGTCGAACATAAGTTGTTATAACTTCGTTCCTAACTAACCTATCGTTCCCAAATTTTGTCTAAGGGTGCCTTGTGGTCCCATCGATATTATCTGGTGTCTACTTTGTCTAAATTTTCAGATTTCAAAAATAAACTTGCTATTATTGTCAAAAATTTTTAGTTTCTGCATACAAATAGTCCGATAACCGTCTATCAGTTCATCTGATAGCCGTCATACCTGGTGGGAAGGTCCCCAGGGTCTGCGTTGTTGGTTCCATCCATAATAATTTCGCTTTTCTTGAACATACTTACCTATTTTGTCGCCGTCGTCGGTCAAATTTTAGTTTCTGGAATTTCAAAGTCAAATAACTAAGTACCTACTCATCTGACAGGTACCAAACTCGCAGGGGAGGTCCCTCGTGGGCTTCCTGACGGTGTCCGCTATCTAGGTCACCTAGATTTTCAACTTTCTGGAACAATAATTGCTAATTTGTCCTAAATTTTCAGTTTTTTCGCCCCCCTCAACAATTTTGAACCTAACTTTTGGCTAATTTTCATCCTATAGCATCGCCAGCGACGCCCCGCTTCCGACGAGGTGTCGCTCGAGAGCCTAGCTTCAAAAAAGTACCACCCACCCCCACCACCTCTGGTTCCGCGGAAAGTCTACCTACACGCGGAGCGCGCGGCACACATTCGCTCGTGTCGTGTCGAACATAAGTTGTTATAACTTCGTTCCTAACTAACCTATCGTTCCCAAATTTTGTCTAAGGGTGCCTTGTGGTCCCATCGATATTATCTGGTGTCTACTTTGTCTAAATTTTCAGATTTCAAAAATAAACTTGCTATTATTGTCAAAAATTTTTAGTTTCTGCATACAAATAGTCCGATAACCGTCTATCAGTTCATCTGATAGCCGTCATACCTGGTGGGAAGGTCCCCAGGGTCTGCGTTGTTGGTTCCATCCATAATAATTTCGCTTTTCTTGAACATACTTACCTATTTTGTCGCCGTCGTCGGTCAAATTTTAGTTTCTGGAATTTCAAAGTCAAATAACTAAGTACCTACTCATCTGACAGGTACCAAACTCGCAGGGGAGGTCCCTCGTGGGCTTCCTGACGGTGTCCGCTATCTAGGTCACCTAGATTTTCAACTTTCTGGAACAATAATTGCTAATTTGTCCTAAATTTTCAGTTTTTTCGCCCCCCTCAACAATTTTGAACCTAACTTTTGGCTAATTTTCATCCTATAGCATCGCCAGCGACGCCCCGCTTCCGACGAGGTGTCGCTCGAGAGCCTAGCTTCAAAAAAGTACCACCCACCCCCACCACCTCTGGTTCCGCGGAAAGTCTACCTACACGCGGAGCGCGCGGCACACATTCGCTCGTGTCGTGTCGAACATAAGTTGTTATAACTTCGTTCCTAACTAACCTATCGTTCCCAAATTTTGTCTAAGGGTGCCTTGTGGTCCCATCGATATTATCTGGTGTCTACTTTGTCTAAATTTTCAGATTTCAAAAATAAACTTGCTATTATTGTCAAAAATTTTTAGTTTCTGCATACAAATAGTCCGATAACCGTCTATCAGTTCATCTGATAGCCGTCATACCTGGTGGGAAGGTCCCCAGGGTCTGCGTTGTTGGTTCCATCCATAATAATTTCGCTTTTCTTGAACATACTTACCTATTTTGTCGCCGTCGTCGGTCAAATTTTAGTTTCTGGAATTTCAAAGTCAAATAACTAAGTACCTACTCATCTGACAGGTACCAAACTCGCAGGGGAGGTCCCTCGTGGGCTTCCTGACGGTGTCCGCTATCTAGGTCACCTAGATTTTCAACTTTCTGGAACAATAATTGCTAATTTGTCCTAAATTTTCAGTTTTTTCGCCCCCCTCAACAATTTTGAACCTAACTTTTGGCTAATTTTCATCCTATAGCATCGCCAGCGACGCCCCGCTTCCGACGAGGTGTCGCTCGAGAGCCTAGCTTCAAAAAAGTACCACCCACCCCCACCACCTCTGGTTCCGCGGAAAGTCTACCTACACGCGGAGCGCGCGGCACACATTCGCTCGTGTCGTGTCGAACATAAGTTGTTATAACTTCGTTCCTAACTAACCTATCGTTCCCAAATTTTGTCTAAGGGTGCCTTGTGGTCCCATCGATATTATCTGGTGTCTACTTTGTCTAAATTTTCAGATTTCAAAAATAAACTTGCTATTATTGTCAAAAATTTTTAGTTTCTGCATACAAATAGTCCGATAACCGTCTATCAGTTCATCTGATAGCCGTCATACCTGGTGGGAAGGTCCCCAGGGTCTGCGTTGTTGGTTCCATCCATAATAATTTCGCTTTTCTTGAACATACTTACCTATTTTGTCGCCGTCGTCGGTCAAATTTTAGTTTCTGGAATTTCAAAGTCAAATAACTAAGTACCTACTCATCTGACAGGTACCAAACTCGCAGGGGAGGTCCCTCGTGGGCTTCCTGACGGTGTCCGCTATCTAGGTCACCTAGATTTTCAACTTTCTGGAACAATAATTGCTAATTTGTCCTAAATTTTCAGTTTTTTCGCCCCCCTCAACAATTTTGAACCTAACTTTTGGCTAATTTTCATCCTATAGCATCGCCAGCGACGCCCCGCTTCCGACGAGGTGTCGCTCGAGAGCCTAGCTTCAAAAAAGTACCACCCACCCCCACCACCTCTGGTTCCGCGGAAAGTCTACCTACACGCGGAGCGCGCGGCACACATTCGCTCGTGTCGTGTCGAACATAAGTTGTTATAACTTCGTTCCTAACTAACCTATCGTTCCCAAATTTTGTCTAAGGGTGCCTTGTGGTCCCATCGATATTATCTGGTGTCTACTTTGTCTAAATTTTCAGATTTCAAAAATAAACTTGCTATTATTGTCAAAAATTTTTAGTTTCTGCATACAAATAGTCCGATAACCGTCTATCAGTTCATCTGATAGCCGTCATACCTGGTGGGAAGGTCCCCAGGGTCTGCGTTGTTGGTTCCATCCATAATAATTTCGCTTTTCTTGAACATACTTACCTATTTTGTCGCCGTCGTCGGTCAAATTTTAGTTTCTGGAATTTCAAAGTCAAATAACTAAGTACCTACTCATCTGACAGGTACCAAACTCGCAGGGGAGGTCCCTCGTGGGCTTCCTGACGGTGTCCGCTATCTAGGTCACCTAGATTTTCAACTTTCTGGAACAATAATTGCTAATTTGTCCTAAATTTTCAGTTTTTTCGCCCCCCTCAACAATTTTGAACCTAACTTTTGGCTAATTTTCATCCTATAGCATCGCCAGCGACGCCCCGCTTCCGACGAGGTGTCGCTCGAGAGCCTAGCTTCAAAAAAGTACCACCCACCCCCACCACCTCTGGTTCCGCGGAAAGTCTACCTACACGCGGAGCGCGCGGCACACATTCGCTCGTGTCGTGTCGAACATAAGTTGTTATAACTTCGTTCCTAACTAACCTATCGTTCCCAAATTTTGTCTAAGGGTGCCTTGTGGTCCCATCGATATTATCTGGTGTCTACTTTGTCTAAATTTTCAGATTTCAAAAATAAACTTGCTATTATTGTCAAAAATTTTTAGTTTCTGCATACAAATAGTCCGATAACCGTCTATCAGTTCATCTGATAGCCGTCATACCTGGTGGGAAGGTCCCCAGGGTCTGCGTTGTTGGTTCCATCCATAATAATTTCGCTTTTCTTGAACATACTTACCTATTTTGTCGCCGTCGTCGGTCAAATTTTAGTTTCTGGAATTTCAAAGTCAAATAACTAAGTACCTACTCATCTGACAGGTACCAAACTCGCAGGGGAGGTCCCTCGTGGGCTTCCTGACGGTGTCCGCTATCTAGGTCACCTAGATTTTCAACTTTCTGGAACAATAATTGCTAATTTGTCCTAAATTTTCAGTTTTTTCGCCCCCCTCAACAATTTTGAACCTAACTTTTGGCTAATTTTCATCCTATAGCATCGCCAGCGACGCCCCGCTTCCGACGAGGTGTCGCTCGAGAGCCTAGCTTCAAAAAAGTACCACCCACCCCCACCACCTCTGGTTCCGCGGAAAGTCTACCTACACGCGGAGCGCGCGGCACACATTCGCTCGTGTCGTGTCGAACATAAGTTGTTATAACTTCGTTCCTAACTAACCTATCGTTCCCAAATTTTGTCTAAGGGTGCCTTGTGGTCCCATCGATATTATCTGGTGTCTACTTTGTCTAAATTTTCAGATTTCAAAAATAAACTTGCTATTATTGTCAAAAATTTTTAGTTTCTGCATACAAATAGTCCGATAACCGTCTATCAGTTCATCTGATAGCCGTCATACCTGGTGGGAAGGTCCCCAGGGTCTGCGTTGTTGGTTCCATCCATAATAATTTCGCTTTTCTTGAACATACTTACCTATTTTGTCGCCGTCGTCGGTCAAATTTTAGTTTCTGGAATTTCAAAGTCAAATAACTAAGTACCTACTCATCTGACAGGTACCAAACTCGCAGGGGAGGTCCCTCGTGGGCTTCCTGACGGTGTCCGCTATCTAGGTCACCTAGATTTTCAACTTTCTGGAACAATAATTGCTAATTTGTCCTAAATTTTCAGTTTTTTCGCCCCCCTCAACAATTTTGAACCTAACTTTTGGCTAATTTTCATCCTATAGCATCGCCAGCGACGCCCCGCTTCCGACGAGGTGTCGCTCGAGAGCCTAGCTTCAAAAAAGTACCACCCACCCCCACCACCTCTGGTTCCGCGGAAAGTCTACCTACACGCGGAGCGCGCGGCACACATTCGCTCGTGTCGTGTCGAACATAAGTTGTTATAACTTCGTTCCTAACTAACCTATCGTTCCCAAATTTTGTCTAAGGGTGCCTTGTGGTCCCATCGATATTATCTGGTGTCTACTTTGTCTAAATTTTCAGATTTCAAAAATAAACTTGCTATTATTGTCAAAAATTTTTAGTTTCTGCATACAAATAGTCCGATAACCGTCTATCAGTTCATCTGATAGCCGTCATACCTGGTGGGAAGGTCCCCAGGGTCTGCGTTGTTGGTTCCATCCATAATAATTTCGCTTTTCTTGAACATACTTACCTATTTTGTCGCCGTCGTCGGTCAAATTTTAGTTTCTGGAATTTCAAAGTCAAATAACTAAGTACCTACTCATCTGACAGGTACCAAACTCGCAGGGGAGGTCCCTCGTGGGCTTCCTGACGGTGTCCGCTATCTAGGTCACCTAGATTTTCAACTTTCTGGAACAATAATTGCTAATTTGTCCTAAATTTTCAGTTTTTTCGCCCCCCTCAACAATTTTGAACCTAACTTTTGGCTAATTTTCATCCTATAGCATCGCCAGCGACGCCCCGCTTCCGACGAGGTGTCGCTCGAGAGCCTAGCTTCAAAAAAGTACCACCCACCCCCACCACCTCTGGTTCCGCGGAAAGTCTACCTACACGCGGAGCGCGCGGCACACATTCGCTCGTGTCGTGTCGAACATAAGTTGTTATAACTTCGTTCCTAACTAACCTATCGTTCCCAAATTTTGTCTAAGGGTGCCTTGTGGTCCCATCGATATTATCTGGTGTCTACTTTGTCTAAATTTTCAGATTTCAAAAATAAACTTGCTATTATTGTCAAAAATTTTTAGTTTCTGCATACAAATAGTCCGATAACCGTCTATCAGTTCATCTGATAGCCGTCATACCTGGTGGGAAGGTCCCCAGGGTCTGCGTTGTTGGTTCCATCCATAATAATTTCGCTTTTCTTGAACATACTTACCTATTTTGTCGCCGTCGTCGGTCAAATTTTAGTTTCTGGAATTTCAAAGTCAAATAACTAAGTACCTACTCATCTGACAGGTACCAAACTCGCAGGGGAGGTCCCTCGTGGGCTTCCTGACGGTGTCCGCTATCTAGGTCACCTAGATTTTCAACTTTCTGGAACAATAATTGCTAATTTGTCCTAAATTTTCAGTTTTTTCGCCCCCCTCAACAATTTTGAACCTAACTTTTGGCTAATTTTCATCCTATAGCATCGCCAGCGACGCCCCGCTTCCGACGAGGTGTCGCTCGAGAGCCTAGCTTCAAAAAAGTACCACCCACCCCCACCACCTCTGGTTCCGCGGAAAGTCTACCTACACGCGGAGCGCGCGGCACACATTCGCTCGTGTCGTGTCGAACATAAGTTGTTATAACTTCGTTCCTAACTAACCTATCGTTCCCAAATTTTGTCTAAGGGTGCCTTGTGGTCCCATCGATATTATCTGGTGTCTACTTTGTCTAAATTTTCAGATTTCAAAAATAAACTTGCTATTATTGTCAAAAATTTTTAGTTTCTGCATACAAATAGTCCGATAACCGTCTATCAGTTCATCTGATAGCCGTCATACCTGGTGGGAAGGTCCCCAGGGTCTGCGTTGTTGGTTCCATCCATAATAATTTCGCTTTTCTTGAACATACTTACCTATTTTGTCGCCGTCGTCGGTCAAATTTTAGTTTCTGGAATTTCAAAGTCAAATAACTAAGTACCTACTCATCTGACAGGTACCAAACTCGCAGGGGAGGTCCCTCGTGGGCTTCCTGACGGTGTCCGCTATCTAGGTCACCTAGATTTTCAACTTTCTGGAACAATAATTGCTAATTTGTCCTAAATTTTCAGTTTTTTCGCCCCCCTCAA
Organism: Notodonta ziczac; assembly: GCA_918843915.1. Taxonomy (NCBI): domain Eukaryota; kingdom Metazoa; phylum Arthropoda; class Insecta; order Lepidoptera; family Notodontidae; genus Notodonta; species Notodonta ziczac. The sequence continues at coordinate 53,017 of CAKKNU010000017.1, forward strand.
CAATTTTGAACCTAACTTTTGGCTAATTTTCATCCTATAGCATCGCCAGCGACGCCCCGCTTCCGACGAGGTGTCGCTCGAGAGCCTAGCTTCAAAAAAGTACCACCCACCCCCACCACCTCTGGTTCCGCGGAAAGTCTACCTACACGCGGAGCGCGCGGCACACATTCGCTCGTGTCGTGTCGAACATAAGTTGTTATAACTTCGTTCCTAACTAACCTATCGTTCCCAAATTTTGTCTAAGGGTGCCTTGTGGTCCCATCGATATTATCTGGTGTCTACTTTGTCTAAATTTTCAGATTTCAAAAATAAACTTGCTATTATTGTCAAAAATTTTTAGTTTCTGCATACAAATAGTCCGATAACCGTCTATCAGTTCATCTGATAGCCGTCATACCTGGTGGGAAGGTCCCCAGGGTCTGCGTTGTTGGTTCCATCCATAATAATTTCGCTTTTCTTGAACATACTTACCTATTTTGTCGCCGTCGTCGGTCAAATTTTAGTTTCTGGAATTTCAAAGTCAAATAACTAAGTACCTACTCATCTGACAGGTACCAAACTCGCAGGGGAGGTCCCTCGTGGGCTTCCTGACGGTGTCCGCTATCTAGGTCACCTAGATTTTCAACTTTCTGGAACAATAATTGCTAATTTGTCCTAAATTTTCAGTTTTTTCGCCCCCCTCAACAATTTTGAACCTAACTTTTGGCTAATTTTCATCCTATAGCATCGCCAGCGACGCCCCGCTTCCGACGAGGTGTCGCTCGAGAGCCTAGCTTCAAAAAAGTACCACCCACCCCCACCACCTCTGGTTCCGCGGAAAGTCTACCTACACGCGGAGCGCGCGGCACACATTCGCTCGTGTCGTGTCGAACATAAGTTGTTATAACTTCGTTCCTAACTAACCTATCGTTCCCAAATTTTGTCTAAGGGTGCCTTGTGGTCCCATCGATATTATCTGGTGTCTACTTTGTCTAAATTTTCAGATTTCAAAAATAAACTTGCTATTATTGTCAAAAATTTTTAGTTTCTGCATACAAATAGTCCGATAACCGTCTATCAGTTCATCTGATAGCCGTCATACCTGGTGGGAAGGTCCCCAGGGTCTGCGTTGTTGGTTCCATCCATAATAATTTCGCTTTTCTTGAACATACTTACCTATTTTGTCGCCGTCGTCGGTCAAATTTTAGTTTCTGGAATTTCAAAGTCAAATAACTAAGTACCTACTCATCTGACAGGTACCAAACTCGCAGGGGAGGTCCCTCGTGGGCTTCCTGACGGTGTCCGCTATCTAGGTCACCTAGATTTTCAACTTTCTGGAACAATAATTGCTAATTTGTCCTAAATTTTCAGTTTTTTCGCCCCCCTCAACAATTTTGAACCTAACTTTTGGCTAATTTTCATCCTATAGCATCGCCAGCGACGCCCCGCTTCCGACGAGGTGTCGCTCGAGAGCCTAGCTTCAAAAAAGTACCACCCACCCCCACCACCTCTGGTTCCGCGGAAAGTCTACCTACACGCGGAGCGCGCGGCACACATTCGCTCGTGTCGTGTCGAACATAAGTTGTTATAACTTCGTTCCTAACTAACCTATCGTTCCCAAATTTTGTCTAAGGGTGCCTTGTGGTCCCATCGATATTATCTGGTGTCTACTTTGTCTAAATTTTCAGATTTCAAAAATAAACTTGCTATTATTGTCAAAAATTTTTAGTTTCTGCATACAAATAGTCCGATAACCGTCTATCAGTTCATCTGATAGCCGTCATACCTGGTGGGAAGGTCCCCAGGGTCTGCGTTGTTGGTTCCATCCATAATAATTTCGCTTTTCTTGAACATACTTACCTATTTTGTCGCCGTCGTCGGTCAAATTTTAGTTTCTGGAATTTCAAAGTCAAATAACTAAGTACCTACTCATCTGACAGGTACCAAACTCGCAGGGGAGGTCCCTCGTGGGCTTCCTGACGGTGTCCGCTATCTAGGTCACCTAGATTTTCAACTTTCTGGAACAATAATTGCTAATTTGTCCTAAATTTTCAGTTTTTTCGCCCCCCTCAACAATTTTGAACCTAACTTTTGGCTAATTTTCATCCTATAGCATCGCCAGCGACGCCCCGCTTCCGACGAGGTGTCGCTCGAGAGCCTAGCTTCAAAAAAGTACCACCCACCCCCACCACCTCTGGTTCCGCGGAAAGTCTACCTACACGCGGAGCGCGCGGCACACATTCGCTCGTGTCGTGTCGAACATAAGTTGTTATAACTTCGTTCCTAACTAACCTATCGTTCCCAAATTTTGTCTAAGGGTGCCTTGTGGTCCCATCGATATTATCTGGTGTCTACTTTGTCTAAATTTTCAGATTTCAAAAATAAACTTGCTATTATTGTCAAAAATTTTTAGTTTCTGCATACAAATAGTCCGATAACCGTCTATCAGTTCATCTGATAGCCGTCATACCTGGTGGGAAGGTCCCCAGGGTCTGCGTTGTTGGTTCCATCCATAATAATTTCGCTTTTCTTGAACATACTTACCTATTTTGTCGCCGTCGTCGGTCAAATTTTAGTTTCTGGAATTTCAAAGTCAAATAACTAAGTACCTACTCATCTGACAGGTACCAAACTCGCAGGGGAGGTCCCTCGTGGGCTTCCTGACGGTGTCCGCTATCTAGGTCACCTAGATTTTCAACTTTCTGGAACAATAATTGCTAATTTGTCCTAAATTTTCAGTTTTTTCGCCCCCCTCAACAATTTTGAACCTAACTTTTGGCTAATTTTCATCCTATAGCATCGCCAGCGACGCCCCGCTTCCGACGAGGTGTCGCTCGAGAGCCTAGCTTCAAAAAAGTACCACCCACCCCCACCACCTCTGGTTCCGCGGAAAGTCTACCTACACGCGGAGCGCGCGGCACACATTCGCTCGTGTCGTGTCGAACATAAGTTGTTATAACTTCGTTCCTAACTAACCTATCGTTCCCAAATTTTGTCTAAGGGTGCCTTGTGGTCCCATCGATATTATCTGGTGTCTACTTTGTCTAAATTTTCAGATTTCAAAAATAAACTTGCTATTATTGTCAAAAATTTTTAGTTTCTGCATACAAATAGTCCGATAACCGTCTATCAGTTCATCTGATAGCCGTCATACCTGGTGGGAAGGTCCCCAGGGTCTGCGTTGTTGGTTCCATCCATAATAATTTCGCTTTTCTTGAACATACTTACCTATTTTGTCGCCGTCGTCGGTCAAATTTTAGTTTCTGGAATTTCAAAGTCAAATAACTAAGTACCTACTCATCTGACAGGTACCAAACTCGCAGGGGAGGTCCCTCGTGGGCTTCCTGACGGTGTCCGCTATCTAGGTCACCTAGATTTTCAACTTTCTGGAACAATAATTGCTAATTTGTCCTAAATTTTCAGTTTTTTCGCCCCCCTCAACAATTTTGAACCTAACTTTTGGCTAATTTTCATCCTATAGCATCGCCAGCGACGCCCCGCTTCCGACGAGGTGTCGCTCGAGAGCCTAGCTTCAAAAAAGTACCACCCACCCCCACCACCTCTGGTTCCGCGGAAAGTCTACCTACACGCGGAGCGCGCGGCACACATTCGCTCGTGTCGTGTCGAACATAAGTTGTTATAACTTCGTTCCTAACTAACCTATCGTTCCCAAATTTTGTCTAAGGGTGCCTTCCATCGATATTATCTGGTGTCTACTTTGTCTAAATTTTCAGATTTCAAAAATAAACTTGCTATTTTGGTCAAAAAATTTTAGTTTCTGCATACAAATAGTCCGATAACCGTCTATCTTGTTCATCTGATAGCCGTCATACCTGGTGGAAGGTCCCAGGGTCTGCGTTGTTGGTTCCATCCATAATAATTTCGCTTTTCTTGAACATACTTACCTATTTTGTCGCCGTCGTCGGTCAAATTTTTAGTTTCTGGAATTTCAAAGTCAAATAACTAAGTACCTACTCATCTGACAGGTACCAAACTCGCAGGGGAGGTCCCTCGTGGGCTTCCTGACGGTGTCCGCTATCTAGGTCACCTAGATTTTCAACTTTCTGGAACAATAATTGCTAATTTGTCCTAAATTTTCAGTTTTTTTCGCCCCCCTCAACAATTTTGAACCTAACTTTTGGCTAATTTTCATCCTATAGCATCGCCAGCGACGCCCCGCTTCCGACGAGGTGTCGCTCGAGAGCCTAGCTTCAAAAAAGTACCACCCACCCCCACCACCTCTGGTTCCGCGGAAAGTTTACCTACACGCGGAGCGCGCGGCACACATTCGCTCGTGTCGTGTCGAACATAAGTTGTTATAACTTCGTTCCTAACTAACCTATCGTTCCAAATTTTGTCTAAGGGTGCCTTGTGGTCCCATCGATATTATCTGGTGTCTACTTTGTCTAAATTTTCAGATTTCAAAAATAAACTTGCTATTTTTGTCAAAAAATTTAGTTTCTGCATACAAATAGTCCGATAACCGTCTATCAGTTCATCTGATAGCCGTCATACCTGGTGGGAAGGGTGCCCAGGGTCTGCGTTGTTGGTTCCATCCATAATAATTTCGCTTTTCTTGAACATACTTACCTATTTTGTCGCCGTCGTCGGTCAAATTTTAGTTTCTGGAATTTCAAAGTCAAATAACTAAGTACCTACTCATCTGACAGGTACCAAACTCGCAGGGGAGGTCCCCTCGTGGGCTTCCTGACGGTGTCCGCTATCTAGGTCACCTAGATTTTCAACTTTCTGGAACAATAATTGCTAATTTGTCCTAAATTTTCAGTTTTTTCGCCCCCCTCAACAATTTTGAACCTAACTTTTGGCTAATTTTCATCCTATAGCATCGCCAGGCGACGCCCCGCTTCCGACGAGGTGTCGCTCGAGAGCCTAGCTTCAAAAAAGTACCACCCACGCCCCACCACCTCTGGTTCCGCGGAAAGTTTACCTACACGCGGAGCGCGCGGCACACATTCGCTCGTGTCGTGTCGAACATAAGTTGTTATAACTTCGTTCCTAACTAACCTATCGTTCCCCAAATTTTGTCTAAGGGTGCCTTGTGGTCCCATCGGATATTATCTGGTGTCTACTTTGTCTAAATTTTCAGATTTCAAAAATAAACTTGCTATTTTTGTCAAAAAATTTTAGTTTCTGCATACAAATAGTCCGATAACCGTCTATCAGTTCATCTGATAGCCGTCATACCTGGTGGGAAGGTCCCCAGGGTCTGCGTTGTTGGTTCCATCCATAATAATTTCGCTTTTCTTGAACATACTTACCTATTTTGTCGCCGTCGTCGGTCAAATTTTAGTTTCTGGAATTTCAAAGTCAAATAACTAAGTACCTACTCATCTGACAGGTACCAAACTCGCAGGGGAGGGTCCCTCGTGGGCTTCTGACGGTGTCCGCTATCTAGGTCACCTAGATTTTCAACTTTCTGGAACAATAATTGCTAATTTGTCCTAAATTTTCAGTTTTTTCGCCCCCCTCAACAATTTTGAACCTAACTTTTGGCTAATTTTCATCCTATAGCATCGCCAGCGACGCCCCGCTTCCGACGAGGTGTCGCTCGAGAGCCTAGCTTCAAAAAAGTACCACCCACCCCCACCACCTCTGGTTCCGCGGAAAGTTTACCTACACGCGGACGCGCGCGGCACACATTCGCCTCGTGTCGTGTCGAACATAAGTTGTTATAACTTCGTTCCTAACTAACCTATCGTTCCCCAAATTTTGTCTAAGGGTGCCTTGTGGTCCCATCGATATTATCTGGTGTCTACTTTGTCTAAATTTTCAGATTTCAAAAATAAACTTGCTATTTTTGTCAAAAAATTTTAGTTTCTGCATACAAATAGTCCGATAACCGTCTATCAGTTCATCTGATAGCCGTCATAACCTGGTGGGAAGGTCCCCAGGGTCTGCGTTGTTGGTTCCATCCATAATAATTTCGCTTTTCTTGAACATACTTACCTATTTTGTCGCCGTCGTCGGTCAAATTTTAGTTTCTGGAATTTCAAAGTCAAATAACTAAGTACCTACTCATCTGACAGGTACCAAACTCGCAGGGGAGGTCCCTCGTGGGCTTCCTGACGGTGTCCGCTATCTAGGTCACCTAGATTTTCAACTTTCTGGAACAATAATTGCTAATTTGTCCTAAATTTTCAGTTTTTTCGCCCCCCTCAACAATTTTGAACCTAACTTTCTGGCTAATTTTTCATCCTATAGCATCGCCAGCGACGCCCCGCTTCCGACGAGGTTGTCGCTCGAGAGCCTAGCTTCAAAAAATGTACCGCCCACCCCCCACCACCTCTGGTTCCGCGGAAAGTTTACCTACACGCGGAGCGCGCGGCACACATTCGCTCGTGTCGTGTCGAACATAAGTTGTTATAACTTCGTTCCTAACTAACCTATCGTTCCCAAATTTTGTCTAAGGGTGCCTTGTGGTCCCATCGATATTATCTGGTGTCTACTTTGTCTAAATTTTCAGATTTCAAAAATAAACTTGCTATTTTTGTCAAAAAATTTTAGTTTCTGCATACAAATAGTCCGATAACCGTCTATCAGTTCATCTGATAGCCGTCATACCTGGTGGGAAGGTCCCCAGGGGTCTGCGTTGTTGGTTCCATCCATAATAATTTCGCTTTTCTTGAACATACTTACCTATTTTGTCGCCGTCGTCGGTCAAATTTTAGTTTCTGGAATTTCAAAGTCAAATAACTAAGTACCTACTCATCTGACAGGTACCAAACTCGCAGGGGGAGGTCCCTCGTGGGCTTCCTGACGGTGTCCGCTATCTAGGTCACCTAGATTTTCAACTTTCTGGAACAATAATTGCTAATTTGTCCTAAATTTTCAGTTTTTTCGCCCCCCTCAACAATTTTGAACCTAACTTTTGGCTAATTTTCATCCTATAGCATCGCCAGCGACGCCCCGCTTCCGACGAGGTGTCGCTCGAGAGCCTAGCTTCAAAAAAGTACCACCCACCCCCACCACCTCTGGTTTCCGCGGAAAGTTTACCTACACGCGGAGCGCGCGGCACACATTCGCTCGTGTCGTGTCGAACATAAGTTGTTATAACTTCGTTCCTAACTAACCTATCGTTCCCAAATTTTGTCTAAGGGTGCCTTGTGTGTCCCATCGATATTATCTGGGTGTCTACTTTGTCTAAATTTTCAGATTTCAATAATATACTTGCTATTTTTGTCAAAAAATTTTAGTTTCTGCATACAAATAGTCCGATAACCGTCTATCAGTTCATCTGATAGCCGTCATTACCTGGTGTGGAAGGGTCCCCAGGGTCTGCGTTGTTGGTTCCCATCCATAATAATTTCGCTTTTCTTGAACATACTTACCTATTTTGTCGCCGTCGTCGGTCAAATTTTAGTTTCTGGAATTTCAAAGTCTAATAACTAAGTACCTACTCATCTGACAGGGTACCAAACCTCGCAGGGGAGGTCCCTCGTGGGCTTCCTGGACGGTGTCCGCTATCTAGGTCACCTAGATTTTCATTTTCCTAGAACAAAAACCGCCAATTTGTCCTAAATTTCCAGTTTTTTCCCCCTCCTCAACATTTTTGAACCTAACTTTTGGCTAATTTTCATCCTATAGCATCGCCAGCGACGCCCCGCTTCCGACGAGGTGTCGCTCGAGAGCCTAGCTTCAAAAAAGTACCACCCACCCCCACCACCTCTGGTTCCGCGGAAAGTTTACCTACACGCGGAGCGCGCGCACACATTCGCTCGTGTCGTGTCGAACATAAGTTGTTATAACTTCGTTCCTAACTAACCTATCGTTCCCAAATTTTGTCTAAGGGTGCCTTGTGGTCCCATCGATATTATCTGGTGTCTACTTTGTCTAAATTTTCAGATTTCAAAAATAAACTTGCTATTTTTGTCAAAAAATTTTAGTTTCTGCATACAAATAGTCCGGCTAACCGTCTATCAGTTCATCTGATAGCCGTCATACCTGGTGGGAAGGTCCCCAGGGTCTGCGTTGTTGGTTCCATCCATAATAATTTCGCTTTTCTTGAACATACTTACCTATTTTGTCGCCGTCGTCGGTCAAATTTTAGTTTCTGGAATTTCAAAGTCAAATAACTAGTACCATACTCATCTGACAGGTACCAAACTCGCAAGGGGAGGTCCCTCGTGGGGCTTCCTGACGGTGTCCGCTATCTAGGTCACCTAGATTTTCAACTTTCTGGAACAATAATTGCTAATTTGTCCTAATTTTCAGTTTTTTCGCCCCCCCTCAACAATTTGAACCTAACTTTTGGCTAATTTTCATCCTATAGCATCGCCAGCGACGCCCCGCTTCCGACGAGGTGTCGCTCGAGAGCCTAGCTTCAAAAAAGTACCACCCACCCCCACCACCTCTGGTTCCGCGGAAAGTTACCTACACGCGGAGCGCGCGGCACACATTCGCTCGTGTCGTGTCGAACATAAGTTGTTATAACTTCGTTCCTAACTAACCTATCGTTCCCAAATTTTGTCTAAGGGTGCCTTGTGGTCCCATCGATATTATCTGGTGTCTACTTTGTCTAAATTTTCAGATTTCAAAAATAAACTTGCTATTTTTGTCAAAAAATTTTAGTTTCTGCATACAAATAGTCCGATAACCGTCTATCAGTTCATCTGATAGCCGTCATACCTGGTGGGAAGGTCCCCAGGGTCTGCGTTGTTGGTTCCATCCATAATAATTTCGCTTTTCTTGACATACTTACCTATTTTTGTCGCCGTCGTCGGTCAAATTTTAGTTTCTGGAATTTCAAAGTCAAATAACTAAGTACCTACTCATCTGACAGGTACCAAACTCGCAGGGGAGGTCCCTCGTGGGCTTCCTGACGGTGTCCGCTATCTAGGTCACCTAGATTTTCAACTTTCTGGAACAATAATTGCTAATTTGTCCTAAATTTTCAGTTTTTCGCCCCCCTCAACAATTTTGAACCTAACTTTTGGCTAATTTCATCCTATAGCATCGCCCAGCGACGCCCCGCTTCCGACGAGGTGTCGCTCGAGAGCCTAGCTTCAAAAAGTACCACCCACCCCCCACCACCTCTGTTCCGCGGAAAGTTTACCTACACGCGGAGCGCGCGGCACACATTCGCTCGTGTCGTGTCGAACATAAGTTGTTATAACTTCGTTCCTAACTAACCTATCGTTCCCAAATTTTGTCTAAGGGTGCCTTGTGGTCCCATCGATATTATCTGGTGTCTACTTTGTCTAAATTTTCAGATTTCAAAAATAAACTTGCTATTTTTGTCAAAAAATTTTAGTTTCTGCATACAAATAGTCCGATAACCGTCTATCAGTTCATCTGATAGCCGTCATACCTGGTGGGGAAGGTCCCCAGGGTCTGCGTTGTTGGTTCCATCCATAATAATTTCGCTTTTCTTGAACATACTTACCTATTTTGTCGCCGTCGTCGGTCAAATTTTAGTTTCTGGAATTTCAAAGTCTAATAACTAAGTACCGTACTCATCTGACAGGTACCAAACTCGCAGGGGAGGTCCCTCGTGGGCTTCCTGACGGTGTCCGCTATCTAGGTCACCTAGATTTTCATTTTCCTAGAACAAAAACCGCCAATTTGTCCTAAATTTCCAGTTTTTTCCCCCTCCTCAACATTTTTGAACCTAACTTTTGGCTAATTTTCATCCTATAGCATCGCCAGCGACCGCCCCCGCTTCCGACGAGGTGTCGCTCGAGAGCCTAGCTTCAAAAAAGTACCACCCCCCCCCACCACCTCTGGTTCCGCGGAAAGTTTACCTACACGCGGAGCGCGCGGCACACATTCGCTCGTGTCGTGTCGAACATAAGTTGTTATAACTTCGTTCCTAACTAACCTATCGTTCCCAATTTTGTCTAAGGGTGCCTTGTGGTCCCATCGATATTATCTGGTGTCTACTTTGTCTAAATTTTCAGATTTCAAAAATAAACTTGCTATTTTTGTCAAAAAATTTTAGTTTTCTGCATACAAATAGTCCGATAACCGTCTATCAGTTCATCTGATAGCCGTCATACCTGGTGGGAAGGTCCCAGGGTCTGCGTTGTTGGTTCCATCCATAATAATTTCGCTTTTCTTGAACATACTTACCTATTTTGTCGCCGTCGTCGGGTCAAATTTAGTTTCTGGAATTTCAAAGTCAAATAACTAAGTACCTACTCATCTGACAGGTACCAAACTCGCAGGGGAGGTCCCTCGTGGGGCTTCCTGGACGGTGTCCGCTATCTAGGTCACCTAGATTTTCAACTTTCTGGAACAATATTGCTAATTTGTCCTAAATTTTCAGTTTTTTCGCCCCCCTCAACAATTTTGAACCTAACTTTTGGCTAATTTTCATCCTATAGCATCGCCAGCGACGCCCCGCTTCCGACGAGGTGTCGCGTCGAGAGCCTAGCTCAAAAAAGTACCACCCACCCCCACCACCTCTGGTTCCCGCGGAAAGTTTACCTACACGCGGAGCGCGCGGCACACATTCGCTCGTGTCGTGTCCGAACATAAGTTGTTATAACTTCGGTCCTAACTAACCTATCGTTCCAAATTTTGTCTAAGGGTGCCCTTGTGGTCCCATCGATATTATCTGGTGTCTACTTTGTCTAAATTTTCAGATTTCAAAAATAAAACTGTGCTATTTTTGTCAAAAAATTTTAGTTTCTGCATACAAATAGTCCGATAACCGTCTATCAGTTCATCTGATAGCCGTCATACCTGGTGGGGAAGGTCCCCCAGGGTCTGCGTTGTTGGGTTCCATCCATAATAATTTCGCTTTTCTTGAACATACTTACCTATTTTGTCGCCGTCGTCGGTCAAATTTTAGTTTCTGGGAATTTTCAAAGTCAAATAACTAAGTACCTACTCATCTGACAGGTACCAAACTCGCAGGGGAGGTCCCTCGTGGGCTTCCTGACGGTGTCCGCTATCTAGGTCACCTAGATTTTCAACTTTCTGGAACAATAATTGCCTAATTTGTCCCTAAATTTTCAGTTTTTTCGCCCCCCTCAACAATTTTGAACCTAACTTTTGGCTAATTTTCATCCTATAGCATCGCCAGCGACGCCCCGCTTCCGACGAGGTGTCGCTCGAGAGCCTAGCTTCAAAAAAGTACCACCCACCCCCACCACCTCTGGTTCCGCGGAAAGTTTACCTACACGCGGAGGCGCGCGGCACACATTCGCTCGGGTCGTGTCGAACATAAGTTGTTATAACTTCGTTCCTAACTAACCTATCGTTCCCAAATTTTGTCTAAGGGTGCCTTGTGGTCCCATCGATATTATCTGGTGTCTACTTTGTCTAAATTTTCAGATTTCAAAAATAAACTTGCTATTTTTGTCAAAAAATTTTAGTTTCTGCATACAAATAGTCCGATAACCGTCTATCAGTTCATCTGATAGCCGTCATACCTGGTGGGAAGGTCCCCAGGGTCTGCGTTGTTGGTTCCATCCATAATGAATTTCGCTTTTCTTGAACATACTTACCTATTTTGTCGCCGTCGTCGGTCAAATTTTAGTTTCTGGAATTTCAAAGTCAAATAACTAAGTACCTACTCATCTGACAGGGTACCAAACTCGCAGGGGAGGTCCCTCGTGGGCTTCCTGACGGTGTCCGCTATCTAGGTCACCTAGGATTTTCAACTTTCTGGAACAATAATTGCTAATTTGTCCTAAATTTTTCAGTTTTTTTCGCCCCCCTCAACAATTTTGAACCTAACTTTTGGCTAATTTTCATCCTATAGCATCGCCAGCGACGCCCCGCTTCCGACGAGGTGTCGCTCGAGAGCCTAGCTTCAAAAAAGTACCCACCCACCCCCACCACCTCTGGTTCCGCGGAAAGTTTACCTACACGCGGAGCGCGTGGGCACACATTCGCTCGTGTCGTGTCGAACATAAGTTGTTATAACTTCGTTCCTAACTAACCTATCGTTCCCAAATTTTGTCTAAGGGTGCCTTGTGGTCCCATCGATATTATCTGGTGTCTACTTTGTCTAAATTTTCAGATTTCAAAAATAAACTGTGCTATTTTTGTCAAAAAATTTTTAGTTTCTGCATACAAATAGTCCGATAACCGTCTATCAGTTCATCTGATAGCCGTCATACCTGGTGGGAAGGTCCCCAGGGTCTGCGTTGTTGGTTCCATCCATAATAATTTCGCTTTTCTTGAACATACTTACCTATTTTGTCGCCGTCGTCGGGTCAAATTTTAGTTTCTGGAATTTCAAAGTCAAATAACTAAAGTACCTACTCATCTGACAGGTACCAAACTCGCAGGGGAGGTCCCTCGTGGGCTTCCTGACGGTGTCCGCTATCTAGGTCACCTAGATTTTCAACTTTCTGGAACAATAATTGCTAATTTGTCCTAAATTTTCAGTTTTTTCGCCCCCCTCAACAATTTTGAACCTAACTTTGGCTAATTTTCATCCTATAGCATCGCCAGCGACGCCCCGCTTCCGACGAGGTGTCGCTCGAGAGCCTAGCTTCAAAAAAGTACCACCCAGCCCCCACCACCTCTGGTTCCGCGGAAAGTTTTACCCTACACGCGGAGCGCGCGGCAACACATTCGCTCAGTGTCGTGTCGAACATAAGTTGTTATAACTTCGTTCCTAACTAACCTATCGTTCCCAAATTTTGTCTAAGGGTGCCTTGTGGTCCCATCGATATTATCTGGTGTCTACTTTGTCTAAATTTTCAGATTTCAAAAATAAACTTGCTATTTTTGTCAAAAAATTTTAGTTTCTGCATACAAATAGTCCGATAACCGTCTATCAGTTCATCTGATAGCCGTCATACCTGGTGGGAAGGTCCCCAGGGTCTGCGTTGTTGGTTCCATCCATAATAATTTCGCTTTTCTTGAACATACTTACCTATTTTGGTCGCCGTCGTCGGTCAAATTTTAGTTTCTGGAATTTCAAAGTCTAATAACTAAGTACCTACTCATCTGACAGGTACCAAACTCGCAGGGGAGGTCCCTCGTGGGCTTCCTGACGGTGTCCGCTATCTAGGTCACCTAGATTTTCATTTTCCTAGAACAAAAACCGCCAATTTGTCCTAAATTTCCAGTTTTTTCCCCCTCCTCAACATTTTTGAACCTAACTTTTGGCTAATTTTCATCCTATAGCATCGCCAGCGACGCCCCGCTTCCGACGAGGTGTCGCTCGAGAGCCTAGCTTCAAAAAGTACCACCCACCCCCACCACCTCTGTTCCGCGGAAAGGTTTACCTACACGCGGAGCGCGCGGCACACATTCGCTCGTGTCGTGTCGAACATAAGTTGTTATAACTTCGTTCCTAACTAACCTATCGTTCCCAAATTTTGTCTAAGGGTGCCTTGTGGTCCCATCGATATTATCTGGTGTCTACTTTGTCTAAATTTTCAGATTTCAAAAATAAACTTGCTATTTTTGTCAAAAATTTTAGTTTCTGCATACAAATAGTCCGATAAACCGTCTATCAGTTCATCTGATAGCCGTCATACCCTGGTGGGAAGGGTCCCCAGGGTCTGCGTTGTTGGTTCCATCCATAATAATTTCGCTTTTCTTGAACATACTTACCTATTTTGTCGGCCGTCGTCGGTCAAATTTTAGTTTCTGGAATTTCAAAGTCAAATAACTAAGTACCTACTCATCTGACAGGTACCAAAACTCGCAGGGGAGGTCCCTCGTGGGCTTCCTGACGGTGTCCGCTATCTAGGTCACCTAGATTTTCAACTTTCTGGAACAATAATTGCTAATTTTGTCCTAAATTTCAGTTTTTTCGCCCCCCTCAACAATTTTGAACCTAACTTTTGGCTAATTTTCATCCTATAGCATCGCCAGCGACGCCCCGCTTCCGACGAGGTGTCGCTCGAGAGCCTAGCTTCAAAAAAGTACCACCCACCCCCCCCACCTCTGGTTCCGCGGAAAGTTTACCTACACGCGGAGCGCGCGGCCCACATTCGCCTCGTGTCGTGTCGAACATAAGTTGTTATAACTTCGTTCCTAACTAACCTATCGTTCCCAAATTTTGTCTAAGGGTGCCTTGTGGTCCCATCGATATTATCTGGTGTCTACTTTGTCTAAATTTTCAGATTTCAAAAATAAACTTGCTATTTTTGTCAAAAATTTTAGTTTCTGCATACAAATAGTCCGATAAACCGTCTATCAGTTCATCTGATAGCCGTCATACCTGGGGTGGGAAGGTCCCCAGGGTCTGCGTTGTTGGTTCCAGTCCATAATAATTTCGCTTTTCTTGAACATACTTACCTATTTTGTCGCCGTCGTCGGTCAAATTTTAGTTTCTGGAATTTCAAAGTCAAATAACTAAGTACCTACTCATCTGACAGGTACCAAACTCGCAGGGGAGGTCCCTCGTGGGCTTCCTGACGGTGTCCGCTATCTAGGGTCACCTAGATTTTTCAACTTTCTGGAACAATAATTGCTAATTTGTCCTAAATTTTCAGTTTTTTCGCCCCCCTCAACAATTTTGAACCTAACTTTTGGCTAATTTTCATCCCTATAGCATCGCCAGCGACGCCCCGCTTCCGACGAGGTGTCGCTCGAGAGCCTAGCTTCAAAAAAGTACCACCCACCCCCCACCACCTCTGGTTCCGCGGAAAGTTTACCTACACGCGGAGCGCGCGGCACACATTCGCTCGTGTCGTGTCGAACATAAGTTGTTATAAACTTCGTTCCTAACTAACCTATCGTTCCAAATTTTGTCTAAGGGTGCCTTGTGGTCCCATCGATATTATCTGGTGTCTACTTTGTCTAAATTTTCAGATTTCAAAAATAAACTTGCTATTTTTGTCAAAAAATTTTAGTTTCTGCATACAAATAGTCCGATAACCGTCTATCAGTTCAATCTGATAGCCGTCATACCTGGTGGGAAGGTCCCCAGGGTCTGCGTTGTTGGTTCCATCCATAATAATTTCGCTTTTCTTGAACATACTTACCTATTTTGTCGCCGTCGTCGGTCAAATTTAGTTTCTGGAATTTCAAAGTCAAATAACTAAGTACCTACTCATCTGACAGGTACCAAACTCGCAGGGGAGGTTCCCTCGTGGGCTTCCTGACGGTGTCCGCTATCTAGGTCACCTAGATTTTCAACTTTCTGGAACAATAATTGCTAATTTGTCCTAAATTTTCAGTTTTTTCGCCCCCCTCAACAATTTTGAACCTAACTTTTGGCTAATTTTCATCCTATAGCATCGCCAGCGACGCCCCGCTTCCGACGAGGTGTCGCTCGAGAGCCTAGCTTCAAAAAGTACCACCCACCCCCACCACCTCTGGTTTCCGCGGAAAGTTTTACCTACACGCGGAGCGCGCGGCACACATTCGCTCGTGTCGTGGTCGAACATAAGTTGCGTTATAACTTCGTTCCTAACTAACCTATCGTTCCCAAATTTGTCTAAGGTGTGCCTTGTGGTCCCAGTCGATATTATCTGGTGTCTACTTTGTCCTAAATTTTCAGATTTCAAAAATAAACTTGCTATTTTTGTCAAAAAATTTTAGTTTCTGCATACAAATAGTCCGATAAACCGTCTATCAGTTCATCTGATAGCCGTCATACCTGGTGGGAAGGTCCCCAGGGTCTGCGTTTGTTGGTTCCATCCATAATAATTTCGCTTTTCTTGAACATACTTACCTATTTTGTCGCCGTCGTCGGTCAAATTTTAGTTTCTGGAATTTCAAAGTCTAGATAACTAAGTACCTACTCATCTGACAGGTACCAAACTCGCAGGGGAGGTCCCTCGTGGCTTCCTGACGGTGTCCGCTATCTAGGTCACCTAGATTTTCATTTTCCTAGAACAAAAACCGCCAATTTGTCCTAAATTTCCAGTTTTTCCCCTCCTCAACATTTTTGAACCTAACTTTTTGGCTAATTTTTCATCCTATAGCATCTGCCAGCGACGCCCCGCTTCCGACGAGGTGTCGCTCGAGAGCCTAGCTTCAAAAAAGTACCACCCACCCCCCCCACCACTGGTTCCGCGGAAAGTTTACCTACACGCGGAGCGCGCGGCACACATTCGCTCGTGTCGTGTCGAAACATAAGTTGTTATAACTTCGTTTCCTAACTAACCTATCGTTCCCAAATTTTGTCTAAGGGTGCCTTGTGGTCCCATCGATATTATCTGGTGTCTACTTTGTCTAAATTTTCAGATTTCAAAAATAAACTTGCTATTTTTGTCAAAAAATTTTAGTTTCTGCATACCGAATAGTCCGATAACCGTCTATCAGTTCATCTGATAGCCGTCATAACCTGGTGGGAAGGTCCCCAGGGTCTGCGTTGTTTGGTTCCATCCATAATAATTTCGCTTTTCTTGAACATACTTACCTATTTTTGTCGCCGTCGTCGGTCAATTTTAGGTTCTGGAATTTCAAAGTCAAATAACTAAGTACCTACTCATCTGACAGGTACCAAACTCGCAGGGGAGGTCCCTCGTGGGCTTCCTGACGGTGTCCGCTATCTAGGTCACCTAGATTTTCAACTTTCTGGAACAATAATTGCTAATTTGTCCTAAATTTTCAGTTTTTTCGCCCCCCTCAACAATTTTGAACCTAACTTTTGGCTAATTTTCATCCTATAGCATCGCCAGCGACGCCCCGCTTCCGACGAGGTGTCGCTCGAGAGCCTAGCTTCAAAAAAGTACCCACCCACCCCCACCACCTCTGGGTTCCGCGGAAAGTTTACCTACACGCGGAGCGCGCGGCACACATTCGCTCGTGTCGTGTCGAACATAAGTTGTTATAACTTCGTTCCTAACTAACCTATCGTTCCCAAATTTTGTCTAAGGGTGCCTTGTGGGTCCCATCGATATTATCTGGTGTCTACTTTGTCTAAATTTTCAGATTTCAAAAATAAACTTGCTATTTTTGTCAAAAAATTTTAGTTTCTGCATACAAATAGTCCGATAACCGTCTATCAGTTCATCTGATAGCCGTCATACCTGGTGGGAAGGTCCCCAGGGTCTGCGTTGTTGGTTCCATCCATAATAATTTTCGCTTTTCTTGAACATACTTACCTATTTTGTCGCCGTCGTCGGTCAAATTTTAGTTTCTGGAATTTCAAAGTCAAATAACTAAGTACCTACTCATCTGACAGGTACCAAACTCGCAGGGGAGGTCCCTCGTGGGCTTCCTGACGGTGTCCGCTATCTAGGTCACCTAGATTTTCAACTTTCTGGAACAATAATTGCTAATTTGTCCTAAATTTTCAGTTTTTTTCGCCCCCCCTCAACAATTTTGAACCTAACTTTTGGCTAATTTTCATCCTATAGCATCGCCAGCGACGCCCCGCTTCCGACGAGGTGTCGCTCGAGAGCTAGCTTCAAAAAAGTACCACCCACCCCCACCACCTCTGGTTCCGCGGAAAGTTTACCAACACGCGGAGCGCGCGGCACACATTCGCTCGTGTCGTGTCGAACATAAGTTTTTATAACTTCGTTCCTAACTAACCAATAGTTACCAAAATTTGTCTAAGGGGTGCCTTGTGGGTTCCCATCGATATTATCTGGTGTCTACTTTGTCTAAATTTTCAGATTTCAAAAAATAAACTTGCTATTTTTGTCAAAAAATTTTAGTTTCTGCATACAAATATGTCCGATAACCGTCTATCAGTTTCATCTGATAGCCGTCATACCTGGTGGGAAGGTCCCCAGGGTCTGCGTTGTTGGTTCCATCCATAATAATTTCGCTTTTCTTGAACATACTTACCCTATTTTGTCGCCGTCGTCGGTCAAATTTTAGTTTCTGGAATTTCAAAGTCAAATAACTAAGTACCTACTCATCTGACAGGTACCCAAACTCGCAGGGGAGGTCCCTCGTGGGCTTCCTGACGGTGGTCCGCTATCTAGGTCACCTAGATTTTTCAACTTTCTGGAACAATAATTGCTAATTTGTCCTAAATTTTCAGTTTTTTCGCCCCCCTCAACAATTTTGAACCTAACTTTTGGCTAATTTTCATCCTATAGCATCGCCAGCGACGCCCCGCTTCCGACGAGGTGTCGCTCGAGAGCCTAGCTTCAAAAAAGTACCACCCACCCCCACCACCTCTGGTTCCGCGGAAAGTTTACCTACACGCGGGAGCGCGCGGCACACATTCGCTTCGTGTCGTGTCGAACATAAGTTGTTATAACTTCGTTCCTAACTAACCTATCGTTCCCAAATTTTGTCTAAGGGTGCCTTGTGGTCCCATCGATATTATCTGGTGTCTACTTTGTCTAAATTTTCAGATTTCAAAAATAAACTTGCTATTTTTGTCAAAAAATTTAGTTTCTGCATACAAATAGTCCGATAACCGTCTATCAGTTCATCTGATAGCCGTCATACCTGGTGGGAAGGTCCCCAGGGTCTGCGTTGTTGGTTCCATCCATAATAATTTCGCTTTTCTTGAACATACTTACCTATTTTGTCGCCGTCGTCGTCAAATTTTAGTTTCTGGAATTTCAAAGTCAAATAACTAAGTACCTACTCATCTGACAGGTACCAAACTCGCAGGGGAGGTCCCTCGTGGGCTTCCTGACGGTGTCCGCTATCTAGGTCACCTAGATTTTCAACTTTCTGGAACAATAATTGCTAATTTGTCCTAAATTTTCAGTTTTTTCGCCCCCCTCAACAATTTTGAACCTAACTTTTGGCTAATTTTCATCCTATAGCATCGCCAGCGACGCCCCGCTTCCGACGAGGTGTCGCTCGAGAGCCTAGCTTCAAAAAAGTACCACCCACCCCCCACCACCTCTGGTTCCGCGGAAAGTTTACCTACACGCGGAGGCGCGCGGCACACATTCGCTCGTGTCGTGTCGGAACATAAGTTGTTTATAACTTCGTTCCTAACTAACCTATCGTTCCCAAATTTTGTCTAAGGGTGCCTTGTGGTCCCATCGATATTATCTGGTGTCTACGATATTATCTGGTGTCTACTTTGTCTAAATTTTCAGATTTCAAAAATAAACTTGCTATTTTTGTCAAAAAATTTTAGTTTCTGCATACAAATAGTCCGATAACCGTCTATCAGTTCATCTGATAGCCGTCATACCTGGTGGGAAGGTCCCCAGGGTCTGCGTTGTTGGTTCCATCCATAATAATTTCGCTTTTCTTGAACATACTTACCTATTTTGTCGCCGTCGTCGGTCAAATTTTAGTTTCTGGAATTTCAAAGTCTAATAACTAAGTACCTACTCATCTGACAGGTACCAAACTCGCAGGGGAGGTCCCTCGTGGGCTTCCTGACGGTGTCCGCTATCTAGGTCACCTAGATTTTCATTTTCCTAGAACAAAAACCGCCAATTTGTCCTAAATTTCCAGTTTTTTCCCCCTCCTCAACATTTTTGAACCTAACTTTTGGCTAATTTTCATCCTATAGCATCGCCAGCGACGCCCCGCTTCCGACGAGGTGTCGCTCGAGAGCCTAGCTTCAAAAAAGTACCACCCACCCCCACCACCTCTGGTTCCGCGGAAAGTTTACCTACACGCGGAGCGCGCGGCACACATTCGCTCGTGTCGTGTCGAACATAAGTTGTTATAACTTCGTTCCTAACTAACCTATCGTTCCCAAATTTTGTCTAAGGGTGCCTTGTGGTCCCATCGATATTATCTGGTGTCTACTTTGTCTAAATTTTCAGATTTCAAAAATAAACTTGCTATTTTTGTCAAAAAATTTTAGTTTCTGCATACAAATAGTCCGATAACCGTCTATCAGTTCATCTGATAGCCGTCATACCTGGTGGGAAGGTCCCCAGGGTCTGCGTTGTTGGTTCCATCCATAATAATTTCGCTTTTCTTGAACATACTTACCTATTTTGTCGCCGTCGTCGGTCAAATTTTAGTTTCTGGAATTTCAAAGTCAAATAACTAAGTACCTACTCATCTGACAGGTACCAAACTCGCAGGGGAGGTCCCTCGTGGGCTTCCTGACGGTGTCCGCTATCTAGGTCACCTAGATTTTCAACTTTCTGGAACAATAATTGCTAATTTGTCCTAAATTTTCAGTTTTTTCGCCCCCCTCAACAATTTTGAACCTAACTTTTGGCTAATTTTCATCCTATAGCATCGCCAGCGACGCCCCGCTTCCGACGAGGTGTCGCTCGAGAGCCTAGCTTCAAAAAAGTACCACCCACCCCCACCACCACAGGTTCCGCGGAAAGTTTAACAACACGCGGAGCGCGCGGCACACATTCGCTCGTGTCGTGTCGAACATAAGTTGTTATAACTTCGTTCCTAACTAACCTATCGTTCCCAAATTTTGTCTAAGGGTGCCTTGTGGTCCCATCGATATTATCTGGTGTCTACTTTGTCTAAATTTTCAGATTTCAAAAATAAACTTGCTATTTTTGTCAAAAAATTTTAGTTTCTGCATACAAATAGTCCGATAACCGTCTATCAGTTCATCTGATAGCCGTCATACCTGGTGGGAAGGTCCCCAGGGTCTGCGTTGTTGGTTCCATCCATAATAATTTCGCTTTTCTTGAACATACTTACCTATTTTGTCGCCGTCGTCGGTCAAATTTTAGTTTCTGGAATTTCAAAGTCAAATAACTAAGTACCTACTCATCTGACAGGTACCAAACTCGCAGGGGAGGTCCCTCGTGGGCTTCCTGACGGTGTCCGCTATCTAGGTCACCTAGATTTTCAACTTTCTGGAACAATAATTGCTAATTTGTCCTAAATTTTCAGTTTTTTCGCCCCCCTCAACAATTTTGAACCTAACTTTTGGCTAATTTTCATCCTATAGCATCGCCAGCGACGCCCCGCTTCCGACGAGGTGTCGCTCGAGAGCCTAGCTTCAAAAAAGTACCACCCACCCCCACCACCTCTGGTTCCGCGGAAAGTTTACCAACACGCGGAGCGCGCGGCACACATTCGCTCGTGTCGTGTCGAACATAAGTTGTTATAACTTCGTTCCTAACTAACCTATCGTTCCCAACTTTTGTCTAAGGGTGCCTTGTGGTCCCATCGATATTATCTGGTGTCTACTTTGTCTAAATTTTCAGATTTCAAAAATAAACTTGCTATTTTTGTCAAAAAATTTTAGTTTCTGCATACAAATAGTCCGATAACCGTCTATCAGTTCATCTGATAGCCGTCATACCTGGTGGGAAGGTCCCCAGGGTCTGCGTTGTTGGTTCCATCCATAATAATTTCGCTTTTCTTGAACATACTTACCTATTTTGTCGCCGTCGTCGGTCAAATTTTAGTTTCTGGAATTTCAAAGTCAAATAACTAAGTACCTACTCATCTGACAGGTACCAAACTCGCAGGGGAGGTCCCTCGTGGGCTTCCTGACGGTGTCCGCTATCTAGGTCACCTAGATTTTCAACTTTCTGGAACAATAATTGCTAATTTGTCCTAAATTTTCAGTTTTTTCGCCCCCCTCAACAATTTTGAACCTAACTTTTGGCTAATTTTCATCCTATAGCATCGCCAGCGACGCCCCGCTTCCGACGAGGTGTCGCTCGAGAGCCTAGCTTCAAAAAAGTACCACCCACCCCCACCACCACTGGTTC
This sequence comes from Notodonta ziczac, assembly GCA_918843915.1. Classification (NCBI taxonomy): domain Eukaryota; kingdom Metazoa; phylum Arthropoda; class Insecta; order Lepidoptera; family Notodontidae; genus Notodonta; species Notodonta ziczac. Next base: position 74,463 of record CAKKNU010000017.1, read on the forward strand.
CGCGGAAAGTTTACCTACACGCGGAGCGCGCGGCACACATTCGCTCGTGGCGTGTCGAACATAAGTTGTTATAACTTCGTTCCTAACTAACCTATCGTTCCCAAATTTTGTCTAAGGGTGCCTTGTGGTCCCATCGATATTATCTGGTGTCTACTTTGTCTAAATTTTCAGATTTCAAAAATAAACTTGCTATTTTTGTCAAAAAATTTTAGTTTCTGCATACAAATAGTCCGATAACCGTCTATCAGTTCATCTGATAGCCGTCATACCTGGTGGGAAGGTCCCCAGGGTCTGCGTTGTTGGTTCCATCCATAATAATTTCGCTTTTCTTGAACATACTTACCTATTTTGTCGCCGTCGTCGGTCAAATTTTAGTTTCTGGAATTTCAAAGTCAAATAACTAAGTACCTACTCATCTGACAGGTACCAAACTCGCAGGGGAGGTCCCTCGTGGGCTTCCTGACGGTGTCCGCTATCTAGGTCACCTAGATTTTCAACTTTCTGGAACAATAATTGCTAATTTGTCCTAAATTTTCAGTTTTTTCGCCCCCCTCAACAATTTTGAACCTAACTTTTGGCTAATTTTCATCCTATAGCATCGCCAGCGACGCCCCGCTTCCGACGAGGTGTCGCTCGAGAGCCTAGCTTCAAAAAAGTACCACCCACCCCCACCACCTCTGGTTCCGCGGAAAGTTTACCAACACGCGGAGCGCGCGGCACACATTCGCTCGTGTCGTGTCGAACATAAGTTGTTATAACTTCGTTCCTAACTAACCTATCGTTCCCAAATTTTGTCTAAGGGTGCCTTGTGGTCCCATCGATATTATCTGGTGTCTACTTTGTCTAAATTTTCAGATTTCAAAAATAAACTTGCTATTTTTGTCAAAAAATTTTAGTTTCTGCATACAAATAGTCCGATAACCGTCTATCAGTTCATCTGATAGCCGTCATACCTGGTGGGAAGGTCCCCAGGGTCTGCGTTGTTGGTTCCATCCATAATAATTTCGCTTTTCTTGAACATACTTACCTATTTTGTCGCCGTCGTCGGTCAAATTTTAGTTTCTGGAATTTCAAAGTCAAATAACTAAGTACCTACTCATCTGACAGGTACCAAACTCGCAGGGGAGGTCCCTCGTGGGCTTCCTGACGGTGTCCGCTATCTATACTCCATTTGTTATAGCATTAGACAGAAGTTAAAAAAGGTTATTTTTAGTGTCCACTTTGTAATAAAAGTACAATTAACGAGTTACAGTTACGATTGACGTCGTATTTAATATAATCTATTTATATACCAGCTTGTCACACCTAACTGTAATAATATTAATTATTTATCTTATTAAATATATTGCCTTATATTTAAATAATGATTATTTCATTACAATTTAAAATTAGTGTCGATGCTAAAAACCTAAAAGAAGCAGGGTTGAACATACCGGGAACGTTTTTCGCTTCATTATAATCCTACCAAATCTAAAATATTACGTAATCCCTTCAGAGGTTATGACAGCAGGGTATTTTTAATTTTGTCGGACTATGTTATCTATGAGATTGACGTAAATAATGTGCTGTCAGTGTTTGTCATTGAGTCATTCGCCTGCACTCTTAAGTTCCTGTGAATACCTTGTTTGTTATTGTTGTCGAATTTTCGTGATTTAATTGTTACTTGTTACTGTTTTCCTTTGTTATTGTTTTGTTATCGTTATTACTGTTGTTATTGACTCGTTTGTACAAAACGTTACGTTTTGTCGAGCTATGGGTGATCCCGGTCCGGGCCCGAGTGGCTTACAACATGTAAGTTCTGAGTCTGCTGACCAAAGCCAACGGCGTCAGAAACGCACCCCCAAAGTTGACCCCGAGGACATAATAATGTCTCCCAAGAAAAAGAGAATGAAGCAAACTCCACTGCGTGCTGTAGAAAAGCAAACTGTAATAAATATTTTCAAGCAAGTTAATGAGTCCTGGCCTGAAGGTTCTCCTCGTTATAAGACTGAGATGATAAAGAAAACTGCAGAAGTTGCCGGTAAGAATATTTATAAAATTATTTCTTTGTATAAAAATATTTGAAAGTAACATGCATTATGATGAAACATATTTTTTATTATTTATAGGCGTATCTCGGGCTACTGTGTACAATTTGCTCAAAGAGTACAACACAAAAGGTCGCCTGCAATCCCCCCCTCCTCGCCAGCCGAAGCAAAGGCAACATGATTATGATGACATAACTTTAAGTGGAGTACGCAGAAAAATTCATTCCTTCTTCTTCAATAATGAGTTGCCCACCTTAGATAAGATACTGGAAGCAGTAAACAGTGACGAGTCTCTGCCAGATTTTAAGAGAAGCAGTCTATATAAAATAATGAAAGAAAAATTAAAGTTCACTTATATTAAAAGGAGCAGAAAAAGTGCACTCATCGACAAGCAGGAGATCATCTTATGGAGACTGAAATATCTCAAAGAAATAAAAATGCTAAGGAATGAAGGAAGAAAAATATATTATTTAGATGAGACTTGGCTAAATGAAGGTACAGTGCTACTAATATTTCTTAACAGTTTGTTACGGACCAAGCAGTGTTTAACCTCCTAAATTCAATAACAATAGATAAGACTTATCTTTTTTTTGCTTGATGGGTCATTAAGTTATAACTGTTTATTATGATATTATAAATACAGTTAAATAAAATAAGAGAAAAGTACAACATCATTTCATAAATTTTTTGTGTGAATATTGTTTTTAAATTAATACCCTTTTATCATACACACAGGTCACACAAAAAGCTTAATATGGCAAGACACCACTATTAAGTCCACAAAACATGCGCATAGGGAAGGCCTATCTACTGGTTTAAAGAACCCAACGGGAAAAGGAAGACGGCTTATCATTGGCCATATTGGTATGCACTTGATTAACTTGCATTTGCTTTTAATATATTAAGTTGACTATCCTCACCGACAACAAGTGACCACCCAATTGCATTGTAAAGTAAACAATATTTTATTACAAATTAACACATGCAAAGCCAACTATTAAAGTTTTAACATAAGTGTTGTTGCTACATATGTAAAGTATATACACAGCCCTATTTCCAGCAGTGAAATTATACCTATAGGGGGTACAGAATAATTGACTTGTATTAATATTATTTCACAGGATCAAGTGAAGGGTTTTTAACGGATGCTGAATTAATATTTGATGCGAAGAAAGGAGATGGAGATTATCACTCTGAAATGGATGCATATAATTTTGAAAAGTGGTTCAAATTAATTTTGACTAAAATTGAGAGTGGCGCTGTAATCGTAATGGACAATGCGCCATACCACTCAAGAAAATTGGAAAAGCTGCCAACTACAGCCACACGAAAGGCAGATATACAAGAGTGGTTAAAAACAAAAAATATTCCTTTTGAGGAAAAAGACCTTAGGGCAACACTATTACAGAAAGTAAAAGAACAAAAACATTCATATCAAAAGTTTGTTGTGGATGAGATGGCAAGAGAAAAGGGTATTTTAGTGTTGCGCCTCCCACCCTACCACTGCGAGCTCAACCCTATAGAATTAATATGGGCTCAAATGAAAGGGTATGTGGCGCAACAAAATAAAACATTCAAATTAGACGAGATAAAACGCCTACTCCCACAAGCTCTGGCTAATATAACACCAGAACGATGGCAGTCTTGCGTGTCACATACAATTAAAGAAGAAGAAAGGTTTTGTCAACTTGATGGCATTATGGATGATGTGGTGGAAAAATTTATTATTAGTGTCGGTGAAACTTCATCATCTTCATCATCTGATGATAGTGACTAAGTGAGTTGATGAAGATGAGGAAATTTCACCGATGTATTGTGTGTTGTAAGTTATTTTAAATAAATTATTGTTTAAAAAAAAATCTTTTATTTCCCTTAATCTTAAATTGATTTAAATCATCATGTAATCAGTTGTTTGATTCATTTTTTGTTGTCAGTTTAAAATGTGATACCTACGATGTTATCCTACTAATATTATAAATGCGAAAGTTTGTGAGTGTGGATGTATGTATGTATGTATGTATGTTTGTTACTCCTTCACGCAAAAACTACTGAACGGATTTGGATGAAATTTGGAACACAGATAGATTATAACCGGGATTAACATATAGGATACTTTTTAACCCAATAATCCAATACTACGTGGATGAAGTTGCGGGGCACAGCTAGTCACATATAAGTTAATACCTATAATATCTCACTTAGATGCATTTTAAATAAGGTTAGCAAGTTTTGTAAATTATTAATTGGAAATGAAACTAGGACTATTAATTTCAGAACTGAAAATCATTTAACAATGCGAAATAACGTATACATAGTTAAACCTAGGTATAGCCGTTGATAACGTCATGTTGCGAATCATCCATCACCGTGCGGATACTTGTTATTAATAAAACATAATATAAAAAGTACTTTTATTTTGTTTATTGAAGTATTTAGCTAGTATTTTAGATTTATCTACCAAAAGTTATGTTAAAACAATTTCAATGTAATGACTCTAAATAAAAGTTGTTTTGACTTGGAAATAAAATGTTTTGCATCCCTGCTTCTGCGAGCCTCTTATGTCTAATGTTATAATAAATGAAGTATAGGTCACCTAGATTTTCAACTTTCTGGAACAATAATTGCTAATTTGTCCTAAATTTTCAGTTTTTTCGCCCCCCTCAACAATTTTGAACCTAACTTTTGGCTAATTTTCATCCTATAGCATCGCCAGCGACGCCCCGCTTCCGACGAGGTGTCGCTCGAGAGCCTAGCTTCAAAAAAGTACCACCCACCCCCACCACCTCTGGTTCCGCGGAAAGTTTACCTACACGCGGAGCGCGCGGCACACATTCGCTCGTGTCGTGTCGAACATAAGTTGTTATAACTTCGTTCCTAACTAACCTATCGTTCCCAAATTTTGTCTAAGGGTGCCTTGTGGTCCCATCGATATTATCTGGTGTCTACTTTGTCTAAATTTTCAGATTTCAAAAATAAACTTGCTATTTTTGTCAAAAAATTTTAGTTTCTGCATACAAATAGTCCGATAACCGTCTATCAGTTCATCTGATAGCCGTCATACCTGGTGGGAAGGTCCCCAGGGTCTGCGTTGTTGGTTCCATCCATAATAATTTCGCTTTTCTTGAACATACTTACCTATTTTGTCGCCGTCGTCGGTCAAATTTTAGTTTCTGGAATTTCAAAGTCAAATAACTAAGTACCTACTCATCTGACAGGTACCAAACTCGCAGGGGAGGTCCCTCGTGGGCTTCCTGACGGTGTCCGCTATCTAGGTCACCTAGATTTTCAACTTTCTGGAACAATAATTGCTAATTTGTCCTAAATTTTCAGTTTTTTCGCCCCCCTCAACAATTTTGAACCTAACTTTTGGCTAATTTTCATCCTATAGCATCGCCAGCGACGCCCCGCTTCCGACGAGGTGTCGCTCGAGAGCCTAGCTTCAAAAAAGTACCACCCACCCCCACCACCTCTGGTTCCGCGGAAAGTTTACCTACACGCGGAGCGCGCGGCACACATTCGCTCGTGTCGTGTCGAACATAAGTTGTTATAACTTCGTTCCTAACTAACCTATCGTTCCCAAATTTTGTCTAAGGGTGCCTTGTGGTCCCATCGATATTATCTGGTGTCTACTTTGTCTAAATTTTCAGATTTCAAAAATAAACTTGCTATTTTTGTCAAAAAATTTTAGTTTCTGCATACAAATAGTCCGATAACCGTCTATCAGTTCATCTGATAGCCGTCATACCTGGTGGGAAGGTCCCCAGGGTCTGCGTTGTTGGTTCCATCCATAATAATTTCGCTTTTCTTGAACATACTTACCTATTTTGTCGCCGTCGTCGGTCAAATTTTAGTTTCTGGAATTTCAAAGTCAAATAACTAAGTACCTACTCATCTGACAGGTACCAAACTCGCAGGGGAGGTCCCTCGTGGGCTTCCTGACGGTGTCCGCTATCTAGGTCACCTAGATTTTCAACTTTCTGGAACAATAATTGCTAATTTGTCCTAAATTTTCAGTTTTTTCGCCCCCCTCAACAATTTTGAACCTAACTTTTGGCTAATTTTCATCCTATAGCATCGCCAGCGACGTCCCGCTTCCGACGAGGTGTCGCTCGAGAGCCTAGCTTCAAAAAAGTACCACCCACCCCCACCACCTCTGGTTCCGCGGAAAGTTTACCTACACGCGGAGCGCGCGGCACACATTCGCTCGTGTCGTGTCGAACATAAGTTGTTATAACTTCGTTCCTAACTAACCTATCGTTCCCAAATTTTGTCTAAGGGTGCCTTGTGGTCCCATCGATATTATCTGGTGTCTACTTTGTCTAAATTTTCAGATTTCAAAAATAAACTTGCTATTTTTGTCAAAAAATTTTAGTTTCTGCATACAAATAGTCCGATAACCGTCTATCAGTTCATCTGATAGCCGTCATACCTGGTGGGAAGGTCCCCAGGGTCTGCGTTGTTGGTTCCATCCATAATAATTTCGCTTTTCTTGAACATACTTACCTATTTTGTCGCCGTCGTCGGTCAAATTTTAGTTTCTGGAATTTCAAAGTCAAATAACTAAGTACCTACTCATCTGACAGGTACCAAACTCGCAGGGGAGGTCCCTCGTGGGCTTCCTGACGGTGTCCGCTATCTAGGTCACCTAGATTTTCAACTTTCTGGAACAATAATTGCTAATTTGTCCTAAATTTTCAGTTTTTTCGCCCCCCTCAACAATTTTGAACCTAACTTTTGGCTAATTTTCATCCTATAGCATCGCCAGCGACGCCCCGCTTCCGACGAGGTGTCGCTCGAGAGCCTAGCTTCAAAAAAGTACCACCCACCCCCACCACCTCTGGTTCCGCGGAAAGTTTACCTACACGCGGAGCGCGCGGCACACATTCGCTCGTGTCGTGTCGAACATAAGTTGTTATAACTTCGTTCCTAACTAACCTATCGTTCCCAAATTTTGTCTAAGGGTGCCTTGTGGTCCCATCGATATTATCTGGTGTCTACTTTGTCTAAATTTTCAGATTTCAAAAATAAACTTGCTATTTTTGTCAAAAAATTTTAGTTTCTGCATACAAATAGTCCGATAACCGTCTATCAGTTCATCTGATAGCCGTCATACCTGGTGGGAAGGTCCCCAGGGTCTGCGTTGTTGGTTCCATCCATAATAATTTCGCTTTTCTTGAACATACTTACCTATTTTGTCGCCGTCGTCGGTCAAATTTTAGTTTCTGGAATTTCAAAGTCAAATAACTAAGTACCTACTCATCTGACAGGTACCAAACTCGCAGGGGAGGTCCCTCGTGGGCTTCCTGACGGTGTCCGCTATCTAGGTCACCTAGATTTTCATTTTCCTAGAACAAAAACCGCCAATTTGTCCTAAATTTCCAGTTTTTTCCCCCTCCTCAACATTTTTGAACCTAACTTTTGGCTAATTTTCATCCTATAGCATCGCCAGCGACGCCCCGCTTCCGACGAGGTGTCGCTCGAGAGCCTAGCTTCAAAAAAGTACCACCCACCCCCACCACCTCTGGTTCCGCGGAAAGTTTACCTACACGCGGAGCGCGCGGCACACATTCGCTCGTGTCGTGTCGAACATAAGTTGTTATAACTTCGTTCCTAACTAACCTATCGTTCCCAAATTTTGTCTAAGGGTGCCTTGTGGTCCCATCGATATTATCTGGTGTCTACTTTGTCTAAATTTTCAGATTTCAAAAATAAACTTGCTATTTTTGTCAAAAAATTTTAGTTTCTGCATACAAATAGTCCGATAACCGTCTATCAGTTCATCTGATAGCCGTCATACCTGGTGGGAAGGTCCCCAGGGTCTGCGTTGTTGGTTCCATCCATAATAATTTCGCTTTTCTTGAACATACTTACCTATTTTGTCGCCGTCGTCGGTCAAATTTTAGTTTCTGGAATTTCAAAGTCTAATAACTAAGTACCTACTCATCTGACAGGTACCAAACTCGCAGGGGAGGTCCCTCGTGGGCTTCCTGACGGTGTCCGCTATCTAGGTCACCTAGATTTTCATTTTCCTAGAACAAAAACCGCCAATTTGTCCTAAATTTCCAGTTTTTTCCCCCTCCTCAACATTTTTGAACCTAACTTTTGGCTAATTTTCATCCTATAGCATCGCCAGCGACGCCCCGCTTCCGACGAGGTGTCGCTCGAGAGCCTAGCTTCAAAAAAGTACCACCCACCCCCACCACCTCTGGTTCCGCGGAAAGTTTACCTACACGCGGAGCGCGCGGCACACATTCGCTCGTGTCGTGTCGAACATAAGTTGTTATAACTTCGTTCCTAACTAACCTATCGTTCCCAAATTTTGTCTAAGGGTGCCTTGTGGTCCCATCGATATTATCTGGTGTCTACTTTGTCTAAATTTTCAGATTTCAAAAATAAACTTGCTATTTTTGTCAAAAAATTTTAGTTTCTGCATACAAATAGTCCGATAACCGTCTATCAGTTCATCTGATAGCCGTCATACCTGGTGGGAAGGTCCCCAGGGTCTGCGTTGTTGGTTCCATCCATAATAATTTCGCTTTTCTTGAACATACTTACCTATTTTGTCGCCGTCGTCGGTCAAATTTTAGTTTCTGGAATTTCAAAGTCTAATAACTAAGTACCTACTCATCTGACAGGTACCAAACTCGCAGGGGAGGTCCCTCGTGGGCTTCCTGACGGTGTCCGCTATCTAGGTCACCTAGATTTTCATTTTCCTAGAACAAAAACCGCCAATTTGTCCTAAATTTCCAGTTTTTTCCCCCTCCTCAACATTTTTGAACCTAACTTTTGGCTAATTTTCATCCTATAGCATCGCCAGCGACGCCCCGCTTCCGACGAGGTGTCGCTCGAGAGCCTAGCTTCAAAAAAGTACCACCCACCCCCACCACCTCTGGTTCCGCGGAAAGTTTACCTACACGCGGAGCGCGCGGCACACATTCGCTCGTGTCGTGTCGAACATAAGTTGTTATAACTTCGTTCCTAACTAACCTATCGTTCCCAAATTTTGTCTAAGGGTGCCTTGTGGTCCCATCGATATTATCTGGTGTCTACTTTGTCTAAATTTTCAGATTTCAAAAATAAACTTGCTATTTTTGTCAAAAAATTTTAGTTTCTGCATACAAATAGTCCGATAACCGTCTATCAGTTCATCTGATAGCCGTCATACCTGGTGGGAAGGTCCCCAGGGTCTGCGTTGTTGGTTCCATCCATAATAATTTCGCTTTTCTTGAACATACTTACCTATTTTGTCGCCGTCGTCGGTCAAATTTTAGTTTCTGGAATTTCAAAGTCAAATAACTAAGTACCTACTCATCTGACAGGTACCAAACTCGCAGGGGAGGTCCCTCGTGGGCTTCCTGACGGTGTCCGCTATCTAGGTCACCTAGATTTTCAACTTTCTGGAACAATAATTGCTAATTTGTCCTAAATTTTCAGTTTTTTCGCCCCCCTCAACAATTTTGAACCTAACTTTTGGCTAATTTTCATCCTATAGCATCGCCAGCGACGCCCCGCTTCCGACGAGGTGTCGCTCGAGAGCCTAGCTTCAAAAAAGTACCACCCACCCCCACCACCTCTGGTTCCGCGGAAAGTTTACCTACACGCGGAGCGCGCGGCACACATTCGCTCGTGTCGTGTCGAACATAAGTTGTTATAACTTCGTTCCTAACTAACCTATCGTTCCCAAATTTTGTCTAAGGGTGCCTTGTGGTCCCATCGATATTATCTGGTGTCTACTTTGTCTAAATTTTCAGATTTCAAAAATAAACTTGCTATTTTTGTCAAAAAATTTTAGTTTCTGCATACAAATAGTCCGATAACCGTCTATCAGTTCATCTGATAGCCGTCATACCTGGTGGGAAGGTCCCCAGGGTCTGCGTTGTTGGTTCCATCCATAATAATTTCGCTTTTCTTGAACATACTTACCTATTTTGTCGCCGTCGTCGGTCAAATTTTAGTTTCTGGAATTTCAAAGTCAAATAACTAAGTACCTACTCATCTGACAGGTACCAAACTCGCAGGGGAGGTCCCTCGTGGGCTTCCTGACGGTGTCCGCTATCTAGGTCACCTAGATTTTCAACTTTCTGGAACAATAATTGCTAATTTGTCCTAAATTTTCAGTTTTTTCGCCCCCCTCAACAATTTTGAACCTAACTTTTGGCTAATTTTCATCCTATAGCATCGCCAGCGACGCCCCGCTTCCGACGAGGTGTCGCTCGAGAGCCTAGCTTCAAAAAAGTACCACCCACCCCCACCACCTCTGGTTCCGCGGAAAGTTTACCTACACGCGGAGCGCGCGGCACACATTCGCTCGTGTCGTGTCGAACATAAGTTGTTATAACTTCGTTCCTAACTAACCTATCGTTCCCAAATTTTGTCTAAGGGTGCCTTGTGGTCCCATCGATATTATCTGGTGTCTACTTTGTCTAAATTTTCAGATTTCAAAAATAAACTTGCTATTTTTGTCAAAAAATTTTAGTTTCTGCATACAAATAGTCCGATAACCGTCTATCAGTTCATCTGATAGCCGTCATACCTGGTGGGAAGGTCCCCAGGGTCTGCGTTGTTGGTTCCATCCATAATAATTTCGCTTTTCTTGAACATACTTACCTATTTTGTCGCCGTCGTCGGTCAAATTTTAGTTTCTGGACTTTCAAAGTCAAATAACTAAGTACCTACTCATCTGACAGGTACCAAACTCGCAGGGGAGGTCCCTCGTGGGCTTCCTGACGGTGTCCGCTATCTAGGTCACCTAGATTTTCAACTTTCTGGAACAATAATTGCTAATTTGTCCTAAATTTTCAGTTTTTTCGCCCCCCTCAACAATTTTGAACCTAACTTTTGGCTAATTTTCATCCTATAGCATCGCCAGCGACGCCCCGCTTCCGACGAGGTGTCGCTCGAGAGCCTAGCTTCAAAAAAGTACCACCCACCCCCACCACCTCTGGTTCCGCGGAAAGTTTACCTACACGCGGAGCGCGCGGCACACATTCGCTCGTGTCGTGTCGAACATAAGTTGTTATAACTTCGTTCCTAACTAACCTATCGTTCCCAAATTTTGTCTAAGGGTGCCTTGTGGTCCCATCGATATTATCTGGTGTCTACTTTGTCTAAATTTTCAGATTTCAAAAATAAACTTGCTATTTTTGTCAAAAAATTTTAGTTTCTGCATACAAATAGTCCGATAACCGTCTATCAGTTCATCTGATAGCCGTCATACCTGGTGGGAAGGTCCCCAGGGTCTGCGTTGTTGGTTCCATCCATAATAATTTCGCTTTTCTTGAACATACTTACCTATTTTGTCGCCGTCGTCGGTCAAATTTTAGTTTCTGGAATTTCAAAGTCAAATAACTAAGTACCTACTCATCTGACAGGTACCAAACTCGCAGGGGAGGTCCCTCGTGGGCTTCCTGACGGTGTCCGCTATCTAGGTCACCTAGATTTTCAACTTTCTGGAACAATAATTGCTAATTTGTCCTAAATTTTCAGTTTTTTCGCCCCCCTCAACAATTTTGAACCTAACTTTTGGCTAATTTTCATCCTATAGCATCGCCAGCGACGCCCCGCTTCCGACGAGGTGTCGCTCGAGAGCCTAGCTTCAAAAAAGTACCACCCACCCCCACCACCTCTGGTTCCGCGGAAAGTTTACCTACACGCGGAGCGCGCGGCACACATTCGCTCGTGTCGTGTCGAACATAAGTTGTTATAACTTCGTTCCTAACTAACCTATCGTTCCCAAATTTTGTCTAAGGGTGCCTTGTGGTCCCATCGATATTATCTGGTGTCTACTTTGTCTAAATTTTCAGATTTCAAAAATAAACTTGCTATTTTTGTCAAAAAATTTTAGTTTCTGCATACAAATAGTCCGATAACCGTCTATCAGTTCATCTGATAGCCGTCATACCTGGTGGGAAGGTCCCCAGGGTCTGCGTTGTTGGTTCCATCCATAATAATTTCGCTTTTCTTGAACATACTTACCTATTTTGTCGCCGTCGTCGGTCAAATTTTAGTTTCTGGAATTTCAAAGTCAAATAACTAAGTACCTACTCATCTGACAGGTACCAAACTCGCAGGGGAGGTCCCTCGTGGGCTTCCTGACGGTGTCCGCTATCTAGGTCACCTAGATTTTCAACTTTCTGGAACAATAATTGCTAATTTGTCCTAAATTTTCAGTTTTTTCGCCCCCCTCAACAATTTTGAACCTAACTTTTGGCTAATTTTCATCCTATAGCATCGCCAGCGACGCCCCGCTTCCGACGAGGTGTCGCTCGAGAGCCTAGCTTCAAAAAAGTACCACCCACCCCCACCACCTCTGGTTCCGCGGAAAGTTTACCTACACGCGGAGCGCGCGGCACACATTCGCTCGTGTCGTGTCGAACATAAGTTGTTATAACTTCGTTCCTAACTAACCTATCGTTCCCAAATTTTGTCTAAGGGTGCCTTGTGGTCCCATCGATATTATCTGGTGTCTACTTTGTCTAAATTTTCAGATTTCAAAAATAAACTTGCTATTTTTGTCAAAAAATTTTAGTTTCTGCATACAAATAGTCCGATAACCGTCTATCAGTTCATCTGATAGCCGTCATACCTGGTGGGAAGGTCCCCAGGGTCTGCGTTGTTGGTTCCATCCATAATAATTTCGCTTTTCTTGAACATACTTACCTATTTTGTCGCCGTCGTCGGTCAAATTTTAGTTTCTGGAATTTCAAAGTCAAATAACTAAGTACCTACTCATCTGACAGGTACCAAACTCGCAGGGGAGGTCCCTCGTGGGCTTCCTGACGGTGTCCGCTATCTAGGTCACCTAGATTTTCAACTTTCTGGAACAATAATTGCTAATTTGTCCTAAATTTTCAGTTTTTTCGCCCCCCTCAACAATTTTGAACCTAACTTTTGGCTAATTTTCATCCTATAGCATCGCCAGCGACGCCCCGCTTCCGACGAGGTGTCGCTCGAGAGCCTAGCTTCAAAAAAGTACCACCCACCCCCACCACCTCTGGTTCCGCGGAAAGTTTACCTACACGCGGAGCGCGCGGCACACATTCGCTCGTGTCGTGTCGAACATAAGTTGTTATAACTTCGTTCCTAACTAACCTATCGTTCCCAAATTTTGTCTAAGGGTGCCTTGTGGTCCCATCGATATTATCTGGTGTCTACTTTGTCTAAATTTTCAGATTTCAAAAATAAACTTGCTATTTTTGTCAAAAAATTTTAGTTTCTGCATACAAATAGTCCGATAACCGTCTATCAGTTCATCTGATAGCCGTCATACCTGGTGGGAAGGTCCCCAGGGTCTGCGTTGTTGGTTCCATCCATAATAATTTCGCTTTTCTTGAACATACTTACCTATTTTGTCGCCGTCGTCGGTCAAATTTTAGTTTCTGGAATTTCAAAGTCAAATAACTAAGTACCTACTCATCTGACAGGTACCAAACTCGCAGGGGAGGTCCCTCGTGGGCTTCCTGACGGTGTCCGCTATCTAGGTCACCTAGATTTTCATTTTCCTAGAACAAAAACCGCCAATTTGTCCTAAATTTCCAGTTTTTTCCCCCTCCTCCCCATTTTTGAACCTAACTTTTGGCTAATTTTCATCCTATAGCATCGCCAGCGACGCCCCGCTTCCGACGAGGTGTCGCTCGAGAGCCTAGCTTCAAAAAAGTACCACCCACCCCCACCACCTCTGGTTCCGCGGAAAGTTTACCTACACGCGGAGCGCGCGGCACACATTCGCTCGTGTCGTGTCGAACATAAGTTGTTATAACTTCGTTCCTAACTAACCTATCGTTCCCAAATTTTGTCTAAGGGTGCCTTGTGGTCCCATCGATATTATCTGGTGTCTACTTTGTCTAAATTTTCAGATTTCAAAAATAAACTTGCTATTTTTGTCAAAAAATTTTAGTTTCTGCATACAAATAGTCCGATAACCGTCTATCAGTTCATCTGATAGCCGTCATACCTGGTGGGAAGGTCCCCAGGGTCTGCGTTGTTGGTTCCATCCATAATAATTTCGCTTTTCTTGAACATACTTACCTATTTTGTCGCCGTCGTCGGTCAAATTTTAGTTTCTGGAATTTCAACGTCTAATAACTAAGTACCTACTCATCTGACAGGTACCAAACTCGCAGGGGAGGTCCCTCGTGGGCTTCCTGACGGTGTCCGCTATCTAGGTCACCTAGATTTTCATTTTCCTAGAACAAAAACCGCCAATTTGTCCTAAATTTCCAGTTTTTTCCCCCTCCTCAACATTTTTGAACCTAACTTTTGGCTAATTTTCATCCTATAGCATCGCCAGCGACGCCCCGCTTCCGACGAGGTGTCGCTCGAGAGCCTAGCTTCAAAAAAGTACCACCCACCCCCACCACCACTGGTTCCGCGGAAAGTTTACCTACACGCGGAGCGCGCGGCACACATTCGCTCGTGTCGTGTCGAACATAAGTTGTTATAACTTCGTTCCTAACTAACCTATCGTTCCCAAATTTTGTCTAAGGGTGCCTTGTGGTCCCATCGATATTATCTGGTGTCTACTTTGTCTAAATTTTCAGATTTCAAAAATAAACTTGCTATTTTTGTCAAAAAATTTTAGTTTCTGCATACAAATAGTCCGATAACCGTCTATCAGTTCATCTGATAGCCGTCATACCTGGTGGGAAGGTCCCCAGGGTCTGCGTTGTTGGTTCCATCCATAATAATTTCGCTTTTCTTGAACATACTTACCTATTTTGTCGCCGTCGTCGGTCAAATTTTAGTTTCTGGAATTTCAAAGTCAAATAACTAAGTACCTACTCATCTGACAGGTACCAAACTCGCAGGGGAGGTCCCTCGTGGGCTTCCTGACGGTGTCCGCTATCTAGGTCACCTAGATTTTCATTTTCCTAGAACAAAAACCGCCAATTTGTCCTAAATTTCCAGTTTTTTCCCCCTCCTCAACATTTTTGAACCTAACTTTTGGCTAATTTTCATCCTATAGCATCGCCAGCGACGCCCCGCTTCCGACGAGGTGTCGCTCGAGAGCCTAGCTTCAAAAAAGTACCACCCACCCCCACCACCTCTGGTTCCGCGGAAAGTTTACCTACACGCGGAGCGCGCGGCACACATTCGCTCGTGTCGTGTCGAACATAAGTTGTTATAACTTCGTTCCTAACTAACCTATCGTTCCCAAATTTTGTCTAAGGGTGCCTTGTGGTCCCATCGATATTATCTGGTGTCTACTTTGTCTAAATTTTCAGATTTCAAAAATAAACTTGCTATTTTTGTCAAAAAATTTTAGTTTCTGCATACAAATAGTCCGATAACCGTCTATCAGTTCATCTGATAGCCGTCATACCTGGTGGGAAGGTCCCCAGGGTCTGCGTTGTTGGTTCCATCCATAATAATTTCGCTTTTCTTGAACATACTTACCTATTTTGTCGCCGTCGTCGGTCAAATTTTAGTTTCTGGAATTTCAAAGTCAAATAACTAAGTACCTACTCATCTGACAGGTACCAAACTCGCAGGGGAGGTCCCTCGTGGGCTTCCTGACGGTGTCCGCTATCTAGGTCACCTAGATTTTCAACTTTCTGGAACAATAATTGCTAATTTGTCCTAAATTTTCAGTTTTTTCGCCCCCCTCAACAATTTTGAACCTAACTTTTGGCTAATTTTCATCCTATAGCATCGCCAGCGACGCCCCGCTTCCGACGAGGTGTCGCTCGAGAGCCTAGCTTCAAAAAAGTACCACCCACCCCCACCACCTCTGGTTCCGCGGAAAGTTTACCTACACGCGGAGCGCGCGGCACACATTCGCTCGTGTCGTGTCGAACATAAGTTGTTATAACTTCGTTCCTAACTAACCTATCGTTCCCAAATTTTGTCTAAGGGTGCCTTGTGGTCCCATCGATATTATCTGGTGTCTACTTTGTCTAAATTTTCAGATTTCAAAAATAAACTTGCTATTTTTGTCAAAAAATTTTAGTTTCTGCATACAAATAGTCCGATAACCGTCTATCAGTTCATCTGATAGCCGTCATACCTGGTGGGAAGGTCCCCAGGGTCTGCGTTGTTGGTTCCATCCATAATAATTTCGCTTTTCTTGAACATACTTACCTATTTTGTCGCCGTCGTCGGTCAAATTTTAGTTTCTGGAATTTCAAAGTCAAATAACTAAGTACCTACTCATCTGACAGGTACCAAACTCGCAGGGGAGGTCCCTCGTGGGCTTCCTGACGGTGTCCGCTATCTAGGTCACCTAGATTTTCAACTTTCTGGAACAATAATTGCTAATTTGTCCTAAATTTTCAGTTTTTTCGCCCCCCTCAACAATTTTGAACCTAACTTTTGGCTAATTTTCATCCTATAGCATCGCCAGCGACGCCCCGCTTCCGACGAGGTGTCGCTCGAGAGCCTAGCTTCAAAAAAGTACCACCCACCCCCACCACCTCTGGTTCCGCGGAAAGTTTACCTACACGCGGAGCGCGCGGCACACATTCGCTCGTGTCGTGTCGAACATAAGTTGTTATAACTTCGTTCCTAACTAACCTATCGTTCCCAAATTTTGTCTAAGGGTGCCTTGTGGTCCCATCGATATTATCTGGTGTCTACTTTGTCTAAATTTTCAGATTTCAAAAATAAACTTGCTATTTTTGTCAAAAAATTTTAGTTTCTGCATACAAATAGTCCGATAACCGTCTATCAGTTCATCTGATAGCCGTCATACCTGGTGGGAAGGTCCCCAGGGTCTGCGTTGTTGGTTCCATCCATAATAATTTCGCTTTTCTTGAACATACTTACCTATTTTGTCGCCGTCGTCGGTCAAATTTTAGTTTCTGGAATTTCAAAGTCAAATAACTAAGTACCTACTCATCTGACAGGTACCAAACTCGCAGGGGAGGTCCCTCGTGGGCTTCCTGACGGTGTCCGCTATCTAGGTCACCTAGATTTTCAACTTTCTGGAACAATAATTGCTAATTTGTCCTAAATTTTCAGTTTTTTCGCCCCCCTCAACAATTTTGAACCTAACTTTTGGCTAATTTTCATCCTATAGCATCGCCAGCGACGCCCCGCTTCCGACGAGGTGTCGCTCGAGAGCCTAGCTTCAAAAAAGTACCACCCACCCCCACCACCTCTGGTTCCGCGGAAAGTTTACCTACACGCGGAGCGCGCGGCACACATTCGCTCGTGTCGTGTCGAACATAAGTTGTTATAACTTCGTTCCTAACTAACCTATCGTTCCCAAATTTTGTCTAAGGGTGCCTTGTGGTCCCATCGATATTATCTGGTGTCTACTTTGTCTAAATTTTCAGATTTCAAAAATAAACTTGCTATTTTTGTCAAAAAATTTTAGTTTCTGCATACAAATAGTCCGATAACCGTCTATCAGTTCATCTGATAGCCGTCATACCTGGTGGGAAGGTCCCCAGGGTCTGCGTTGTTGGTTCCATCCATAATAATTTCGCTTTTCTTGAACATACTTACCTATTTTGTCGCCGTCGTCGGTCAAATTTTAGTTTCTGGAATTTCAAAGTCAAATAACTAAGTACCTACTCATCTGACAGGTACCAAACTCGCAGGGGAGGTCCCTCGTGGGCTTCCTGACGGTGTCCGCTATCTAGGTCACCTAGATTTTCAACTTTCTGGAACAATAATTGCTAATTTGTCCTAAATTTTCAGTTTTTTCGCCCCCCTCAACAATTTTGAACCTAACTTTTGGCTAATTTTCATCCTATAGCATCGCCAGCGACGCCCCGCTTCCGACGAGGTGTCGCTCGAGAGCCTAGCTTCAAAAAAGTACCACCCACCCCCACCACCTCTGGTTCCGCGGAAAGTTTACCTACACGCGGAGCGCGCGGCACACATTCGCTCGTGTCGTGTCGAACATAAGTTGTTATAACTTCGTTCCTAACTAACCTATCGTTCCCAAATTTTGTCTAAGGGTGCCTTGTGGTCCCATCGATATTATCTGGTGTCTACTTTGTCTAAATTTTCAGATTTCAAAAATAAACTTGCTATTTTTGTCAAAAAATTTTAGTTTCTGCATACAAATAGTCCGATAACCGTCTATCAGTTCATCTGATAGCCGTCATACCTGGTGGGAAGGTCCCCAGGGTCTGCGTTGTTGGTTCCATCCATAATAATTTCGCTTTTCTTGAACATACTTACCTATTTTGTCGCCGTCGTCGGTCAAATTTTAGTTTCTGGAATTTCAAAGTCAAATAACTAAGTACCTACTCATCTGACAGGTACCAAACTCGCAGGGGAGGTCCCTCGTGGGCTTCCTGACGGTGTCCGCTATCTAGGTCACCTAGATTTTCAACTTTCTGGAACAATAATTGCTAATTTGTCCTAAATTTTCAGTTTTTTCGCCCCCCTCAACAATTTTGAACCTAACTTTTGGCTAATTTTCATCCTATAGCATCGCCAGCGACGCCCCGCTTCCGACGAGGTGTCGCTCGAGAGCCTAGCTTCAAAAAAGTACCACCCACCCCCACCACCTCTGGTTCCGCGGAAAGTTTACCTACACGCGGAGCGCGCGGCACACATTCGCTCGTGTCGTGTCGAACATAAGTTGTTATAACTTCGTTCCTAACTAACCTATCGTTCCCAAATTTTGTCTAAGGGTGCCTTGTGGTCCCATCGATATTATCTGGTGTCTACTTTGTCTAAATTTTCAGATTTCAAAAATAAACTTGCTATTTTTGTCAAAAAATTTTAGTTTCTGCATACAAATAGTCCGATAACCGTCTATCAGTTCATCTGATAGCCGTCATACCTGGTGGGAAGGTCCCCAGGGTCTGCGTTGTTGGTTCCATCCATAATAATTTCGCTTTTCTTGAACATACTTACCTATTTTGTCGCCGTCGTCGGTCAAATTTTAGTTTCTGGAATTTCAAAGTCAAATAACTAAGTACCTACTCATCTGACAGGTACCAAACTCGCAGGGGAGGTCCCTCGTGGGCTTCCTGACGGTGTCCGCTATCTAGGTCACCTAGATTTTCAACTTTCTGGAACAATAATTGCTAATTTGTCCTAAATTTTCAGTTTTTTCGCCCCCCTCAACAATTTTGAACCTAACTTTTGGCTAATTTTCATCCTATAGCATCGCCAGCGACGCCCCGCTTCCGACGAGGTGTCGTTCGAGAGCCTAGCTTCAAAAAAGTACCACCCACCCCCACCACCTCTGGTTCCGCGGAAAGTTTACCTACACGCGGAGCGCGCGGCACACATTCGCTCGTGTCGTGTCGAACATAAGTTGTTATAACTTCGTTCCTAACTAACCTATCGTTCCCAAATTTTGTCTAAGGGTGCCTTGTGGTCCCATCGATATTATCTGGTGTCTACTTTGTCTAAATTTTCAGATTTCAAAAATAAACTTGCTATTTTTGTCAAAAAATTTTAGTTTCTGCATACAAATAGTCCGATAACCGTCTATCAGTTCATCTGATAGCCGTCATACCTGGTGGGAAGGTCCCCAGGGTCTGCGTTGTTGGTTCCATCCATAATAATTTCGCTTTTCTTGAACATACTTACCTATTTTGTCGCCGTCGTCGGTCAAATTTTAGTTTCTGGAATTTCAAAGTCAAATAACTAAGTACCTACTCATCTGACAGGTACCAAACTCGCAGGGGAGGTCCCTCGTGGGCTTCCTGACGGTGTCCGCTATCTAGGTCACCTAGATTTTCATTTTCCTAGAACAAAAACCGCCAATTTGTCCTAAATTTCCAGTTTTTTCCCCCTCCTCAACATTTTTGAACCTAACTTTTGGCTAATTTTCATCCTATAGCATCGCCAGCGACGCCCCGCTTCCGACGAGGTGTCGCTCGAGAGCCTAGCTTCAAAAAAGTACCACCCACCCCCACCACCTCTGGTTCCGCGGAAAGTTTACCTACACGCGGAGCGCGCGGCACACATTCGCTCGTGTCGTGTCGAACATAAGTTGTTATAACTTCGTTCCTAACTAACCTATCGTTCCCAAATTTTGTCTAAGGGTGCCTTGTGGTCCCATCGATATTATCTGGTGTCTACTTTGTCTAAATTTTCAGATTTCAAAAATAAACTTGCTATTTTTGTCAAAAAATTTTAGTTTCTGCATACAAATAGTCCGATAACCGTCTATCAGTTCATCTGATAGCCGTCATACCTGGTGGGAAGGTCCCCAGGGTCTGCGTTGTTGGTTCCATCCATAATAATTTCGCTTTTCTTGAACATACTTACCTATTTTGTCGCCGTCGTCGGTCAAATTTTAGTTTCTGGAATTTCAAAGTCTAATAACTAAGTACCTACTCATCTGACAGGTACCAAACTCGCAGGGGAGGTCCCTCGTGGGCTTCCTGACGGTGTCCGCTATCTAGGTCACCTAGATTTTCATTTTCCTAGAACAAAAACCGCCAATTTGTCCTAAATTTCCAGTTTTTTCCCCCTCCTCAACATTTTTGAACCTAACTTTTGGCTAATTTTCATCCTATAGCATCGCCAGCGACGCCCCGCTTCCGACGAGGTGTCGCTCGAGAGCCTAGCTTCAAAAAAGTACCACCCACCCCCACCACCTCTGGTTCCGCGGAAAGTTTACCTACACGCGGAGCGCGCGGCACACATTCGCTCGTGTCGTGTCGAACATAAGTTGTTATAACTTCGTTCCTAACTAACCTATCGTTCCCAAATTTTGTCTAAGGGTGCCTTGTGGTCCCATCGATATTATCTGGTGTCTACTTTGTCTAAATTTTCAGATTTCAAAAATAAACTTGCTATTTTTGTCAAAAAATTTTAGTTTCTGCATACAAATAGTCCGATAACCGTCTATCAGTTCATCTGATAGCCGTCATACCTGGTGGGAAGGTCCCCAGGGTCTGCGTTGTTGGTTCCATCCATAATAATTTCGCTTTTCTTGAACATACTTACCTATTTTGTCGCCGTCGTCGGTCAAATTTTAGTTTCTGGAATTTCAAAGTCTAATAACTAAGTACCTACTCATCTGACAGGTACCAAACTCGCAGGGGAGGTCCCTCGTGGGCTTCCTGACGGTGTCCGCTATCTAGGTCACCTAGATTTTCATTTTCCTAGAACAAAAACCGCCAATTTGTCCTAAATTTCCAGTTTTTTCCCCCTCCTCAACATTTTTGAACCTAACTTTTGGCTAATTTTCATCCTATAGCATCGCCAGCGACGCCCCGCTTCCGACGAGGTGTCGCTCGAGAGCCTAGCTTCAAAAAAGTACCACCCACCCCCACCACCTCTGGTTC
>CAKKNU010000018.1:0-37828 GCA_918843915.1 Notodonta ziczac
TGCTGTGGCGCTGAAAATTTCATATCTGGAACATAGAAAATTTATTAAATTTACAAATTTTTACACTTTTTTGGCAATAACTCGAAATTTTTCTTCCAAATTCCGACGCAATCTTTTCGTCCCCGCTCTCCCCTCGTCGCCCCGCGTCCAACGACGTATCGCTCGAGGGTGTAGACCTGAAAAAAACGAAAAAGTTGCTAACCTAACCTAACCGAACCTAACCTAAGGGACGGGACATAGACGGATTTCTATTGAAATCCACCTAAGCTCTGACAATTCGCATACATTTCGTTGTTCTGCGAATATATAACTTATCTAAATTGGTCCTCTTTACTAAGTTTTTTCAAGTTTTTACTTACCAATTCTGCTGGTCAGTTGCTCCCGCTGCTTTTCAGTGCTGTGGCGCTGAAAATTTCATATCTGGAACATAGAAAATTTATTAAATTTACAAATTTTTACACTTTTTTGGCAATAACTCGAAATTTTTCTTCCAAATTCCGACGCAATCTTTTCGTCCCCGCTCTCCCCTCGTCGCCCCGCGTCCAACGACGTATCGCTCGAGGGTGTAGACCTGAAAAAAACGAAAAAGTTGCTAACCTAACCTAACCGAACCTAACCTAAGGGACGGGACATAGACGGATTTCTATTGAAATCCACCTAAGCTCTGACAATTCGCATACATTTCGTTGTTCTGCGAATATATAACTTATCTAAATTGGTCCTCTTTACTAAGTTTTTTCAAGTTTTTACTTACCAATTCTGCTGGTCAGTTGCTCCCGCTGCTTTTCAGTGCTGTGGCGCTGAAAATTTCATATCTGGAACATAGAAAATTTATTAAATTTACAAATTTTTACACTTTTTTGGCAATAACTCGAAATTTTTCTTCCAAATTCCGACGCAATCTTTTCGTCCCCGCTCTCCCCTCGTCGCCCCCGCGTCCAACGACGTATCGCTCGAGGGTGTAGACCTGAAAAAAACGAAAAAGTTGCTAACCTAACCTAACCGAACCTAACCTAAGGGACGGGACATAGACGGATTTCTATTGAAATCCACCTAAGCTCTGACAATTCGCATACATTTCGTTGTTCTGCGAATATATAACTTATCTAAATTGGTCCTCTTTACTAAGTTTTTTCAAGTTTTTACTTACCAATTCTGCTGGTCAGTTGCTCCCGCTGCTTTTCAGTGCTGTGGCGCTGAAAATTTCATATCTGGAACATAGAAAATTTATTAAATTTACAAATTTTTACACTTTTTTGGCAATAACTCGAAATTTTTCTTCCAAATTCCGACGCAATCTTTTCGTCCCCGCTCTCCCCTCGTCGCCCCGCGTCCAACGACGTATCGCTCGAGGGTGTAGACCTGAAAAAAACGAAAAAGTTGCTAACCTAACCTAACCGAACCTAACCTAAGGGACGGGACATAGACGGATTTCTATTGAAATCCACCTAAGCTCTGACAATTCGCATACATTTCGTTGTTCTGCGAATATATAACTTATCTAAATTGGTCCTCTTTACTAAGTTTTTTCAAGTTTTTACTTACCAATTCTGCTGGTCAGTTGCTCCCGCTGCTTTTCAGTGCTGTGGCGCTGAAAATTTCATATCTGGAACATAGAAAATTTATTAAATTTACAAATTTTTACACTTTTTTGGCAATAACTCGAAATTTTTCTTCCAAATTCCGACGCAATCTTTTCGTCCCCGCTCTCCCCTCGTCGCCCCGCGTCCAACGACGTATCGCTCGAGGGTGTAGACCTGAAAAAAACGAAAAAGTTGCTAACCTAACCTAACCGAACCTAACCTAAGGGACGGGACATAGACGGATTTCTATTGAAATCCACCTAAGCTCTGACAATTCGCATACATTTCGTTGTTCTGCGAATATATAACTTATCTAAATTGGTCCTCTTTACTAAGTTTTTTCAAGTTTTTACTTACCAATTCTGCTGGTCAGTTGCTCCCGCTGCTTTTCAGTGCTGTGGCGCTGAAAATTTCATATCTGGAACATAGAAAATTTATTAAATTTACAAATTTTTACACTTTTTTGGCAATAACTCGAAATTTTTCTTCCAAATTCCGACGCAATCTTTTCGTCCCCGCTCTCCCCTCGTCGCCCCGCGTCCAACGACGTATCGCTCGAGGGTGTAGACCTGAAAAAAACGAAAAAGTTGCTAACCTAACCTAACCGAACCTAACCTAAGGGACGGGACATAGACGGATTTCTATTGAAATCCACCTAAGCTCTGACAATTCGCATACATTTCGTTGTTCTGCGAATATATAACTTATCTAAATTGGTCCTCTTTACTAAGTTTTTTCAAGTTTTTACTTACCAATTCTGCTGGTCAGTTGCTCCCGCTGCTTTTCAGTGCTGTGGCGCTGAAAATTTCATATCTGGAACATAGAAAATTTATTAAATTTACAAATTTTTACACTTTTTTGGCAATAACTCGAAATTTTTCTTCCAAATTCCGACGCAATCTTTTCGTCCCCGCTCTCCCCCTCGTCGCCCCGCGTCCAACGACGTATCGCTCGAGGGTGTAGACCTGAAAAAAACGAAAAAGTTGCTAACCTAACCTAACCGAACCTAACCTAAGGGACGGGACATAGACGGATTTCTATTGAAATCCACCTAAGCTCTGACAATTCGCATACATTTCGTTGTTCTGCGAATATATAACTTATCTAAATTGGTCCTCTTTACTAAGTTTTTTCAAGTTTTTACTTACCAATTCTGCTGGTCAGTTGCTCCCGCTGCTTTTCAGTGCTGTGGCGCTGAAAATTTCATATCTGGAACATAGAAAATTTATTAAATTTACAAATTTTTACACTTTTTTGGCAATAACTCGAAATTTTTCTTCCAAATTCCGACGCAATCTTTTCGTCCCCGCTCTCCCCTCGTCGCCCCGCGTCCAACGACGTATCGCTCGAGGGTGTAGACCTGAAAAAAACGAAAAAGTTGCTAACCTAACCTAACCGAACCTAACCTAAGGGACGGGACATAGACGGATTTCTATTGAAATCCACCTAAGCTCTGACAATTCGCATACATTTCGTTGTTCTGCGAATATATAACTTATCTAAATTGGTCCTCTTTACTAAGTTTTTTCAAGTTTTTACTTACCAATTCTGCTGGTCAGTTGCTCCCGCTGCTTTTCAGTGCTGTGGCGCTGAAAATTTCATATCTGGAACATAGAAAATTTATTAAATTTACAAATTTTTACACTTTTTTGGCAATAACTCGAAATTTTTCTTCCAAATTCCGACGCAATCTTTTCGTCCCCGCTCTCCCCTCGTCGCCCCGCGTCCAACGACGTATCGCTCGAGGGTGTAGACCTGAAAAAAACGAAAAAGTTGCTAACCTAACCTAACCGAACCTAACCTAAGGGACGGGACATAGACGGATTTCTATTGAAATCCACCTAAGCTCTGACAATTCGCATACATTTCGTTGTTCTGCGAATATATAACTTATCTAAATTGGTCCTCTTTACTAAGTTTTTTCAAGTTTTTACTTACCAATTCTGCTGGTCAGTTGCTCCCGCTGCTTTTCAGTGCTGTGGCGCTGAAAATTTCATATCTGGAACATAGAAAATTTATTAAATTTACAAATTTTTACACTTTTTTGGCAATAACTCGAAATTTTTCTTCCAAATTCCGACGCAATCTTTTCGTCCCCGCTCTCCCCTCGTCGCCCCGCGTCCAACGACGTATCGCTCGAGGGTGTAGACCTGAAAAAAACGAAAAAGTTGCTAACCTAACCTAACCGAACCTAACCTAAGGGACGGGACATAGACGGATTTCTATTGAAATCCACCTAAGCTCTGACAATTCGCATACATTTCGTTGTTCTGCGAATATATAACTTATCTAAATTGGTCCTCTTTACTAAGTTTTTTCAAGTTTTTACTTACCAATTCTGCTGGTCAGTTGCTCCCGCTGCTTTTCAGTGCTGTGGCGCTGAAAATTTCATATCTGGAACATAGAAAATTTATTAAATTTACAAATTTTTACACTTTTTTGGCAATAACTCGAAATTTTTCTTCCAAATTCCGACGCAATCTTTTCGTCCCCGCTCTCCCCTCGTCGCCCCGCGTCCAACGACGTATCGCTCGAGGGTGTAGACCTGAAAAAAACGAAAAAGTTGCTAACCTAACCTAACCGAACCTAACCTAAGGGACGGGACATAGACGGATTTCTATTGAAATCCACCTAAGCTCTGACAATTCGCATACATTTCGTTGTTCTGCGAATATATAACTTATCTAAATTGGTCCTCTTTACTAAGTTTTTTCAAGTTTTTACTTACCAATTCTGCTGGTCAGTTGCTCCCGCTGCTTTTCAGTGCTGTGGCGCTGAAAATTTCATATCTGGAACATAGAAAATTTATTAAATTTACAAATTTTTACACTTTTTTGGCAATAACTCGAAATTTTTCTTCCAAATTCCGACGCAATCTTTTCGTCCCCGCTCTCCCCTCGTCGCCCCGCGTCCAACGACGTATCGCTCGAGGGTGTAGACCTGAAAAAAACGAAAAAGTTGCTAACCTAACCTAAACCGAACCTAACCTAAGGGACGGGACATAGACGGATTTCTATTGAAATCCACCTAAGCTCTGACAATTAGCATACATTTCGTTGTTCTGCGAATATATAACTTATCTAAATTGGTCCTCTTTACTAAGTTTTTTCAAGTTTTTACTTACCAATTCTGCTGGTCAGTTGCTCCCGCTGCTTTTCAGTGCTGTGGCGCTGAAAATTTCATATCTGGAACATAGAAAATTTATTAAATTTACAAATTTTTACACTTTTTTGGCAATAACTCGAAATTTTTCTTCCAAATTCCGACGCAATCTTTTCGTCCCCGCTCTCCCCTCGTCGCCCCCGCGTCCAACGACGTATCGCTCGAGGGTGTAGACCTGAAAAAAACGAAAAAGTTGCTAACCTAACCTAACCGAACCTAACCTAAGGGACGGGACATAGACGGATTTCTATTGAAATCCACCTAAGCTCTGACAATTCGCATACATTTCGTTGTTCTGCGAATATATAACTTATCTAAATTGGTCCTCTTTACTAAGTTTTTTCAAGTTTTTACTTACCAATTCTGCTGGTCAGTTGCTCCCGCTGCTTTTCAGTGCTGTGGCGCTGAAAATTTCATATCTGGAACATAGAAAATTTATTAAATTTACAAATTTTTACACTTTTTTGGCAATAACTCGAAATTTTTCTTCCAAATTCCGACGCAATCTTTTCGTCCCCGCTCTCCCCTCGTCGCCCCGCGTCCAACGACGTATCGCTCGAGGGTGTAGACCTGAAAAAAACGAAAAAGTTGCTAACCTAACCTAACCGAACCTAACCTAAGGGACGGGACATAGACGGATTTCTATTGAAATCCACCTAAGCTCTGACAATTCGCATACATTTCGTTGTTCTGCGAATATATAACTTATCTAAATTGGTCCTCTTTACTAAGTTTTTTCAAGTTTTTACTTACCAATTCTGCTGGTCAGTTGCTCCCGCTGCTTTTCAGTGCTGTGGCGCTGAAAATTTCATATCTGGAACATAGAAAATTTATTAAATTTACAAATTTTTACACTTTTTTGGCAATAACTCGAAATTTTTCTTCCAAATTCCGACGCAATCTTTTCGTCCCCGCTCTCCCCTCGTCGCCCCGCGTCCAACGACGTATCGCTCGAGGGTGTAGACCTGAAAAAAAACGAAAAAGTTGCTAACCTAACCTAACCGAACCTAACCTAAGGGACGGGACATAGACGGATTTCTATTGAAATCCACCTAAGCTCTGACAATTCGCATACATTTCGTTGTTCTGCGAATATATAACTTATCTAAATTGGTCCTCTTTACTAAGTTTTTTCAAGTTTTTACTTACCAATTCTGCTGGTCAGTTGCTCCCGCTGCTTTTCAGTGCTGTGGCGCTGAAAATTTCATATCTGGAACATAGAAAATTTATTAAATTTACAAATTTTTACACTTTTTTGGCAATAACTCGAAATTTTTCTTCCAAATTCCGACGCAATCTTTTCGTCCCCGCTCTCCCCTCGTCGCCCCGCGTCCAACGACGTATCGCTCGAGGGTGTAGACCTGAAAAAAACGAAAAAGTTGCTAACCTAACCTAACCGAACCTAACCTAAGGGACGGGACATAGACGGATTTCTATTGAAATCCACCTAAGCTCTGACAATTCGCATACATTTCGTTGTTCTGCGAATATATAACTTATCTAAATTGGTCCTCTTTACTAAGTTTTTTCAAGTTTTTACTTACCAATTCTGCTGGTCAGTTGCTCCCGCTGCTTTTCAGTGCTGTGGCGCTGAAAATTTCATATCTGGAACATAGAAAATTTATTAAATTTACAAATTTTTACACTTTTTTGGCAATAACTCGAAATTTTTCTTCCAAATTCCGACGCAATCTTTTCGTCCCCGCTCTCCCCTCGTCGCCCCGCGTCCAACGACGTATCGCTCGAGGGTGTAGACCTGAAAAAAACGAAAAAGTTGCTAACCTAACCTAACCGAACCTAACCTAAGGGACGGGACATAGACGGATTTCTATTGAAATCCACCTAAGCTCTGACAATTCGCATACATTTCGTTGTTCTGCGAATATATAACTTATCTAAATTGGTCCTCTTTACTAAGTTTTTCAAGTTTTTACTTACCAATTCTGCTGGTCAGTTGCTCCCGCTGCTTTTCAGTGCTGTGGCGCTGAAAATTTCATATCTGGAACATAGAAAATTTATTAAATTTACAAATTTTTACACTTTTTTGGCAATAACTCGAAATTTTTCTTCCAAATTCCGACGCAATCTTTTCGTCCCCGCTCTCCCCTCGTCGCCCCGCGTCCAACGACGTATCGCTCGAGGGTGTAGACCTGAAAAAAACGAAAAAGTTGCTAACCTAACCTAACCGAACCTAACCTAAGGGACGGGACATAGACGGATTTCTATTGAAATCCACCTAAGCTCTGACAATTCGCATACATTTCGTTGTTCTGCGAATATATAACTTATCTAAATTGGTCCTCTTTACTAAGTTTTTTCAAGTTTTTACTTACCAATTCTGCTGGTCAGTTGCTCCCGCTGCTTTTCAGTGCTGTGGCGCTGAAAATTTCATATCTGGAACATAGAAAATTTATTAAATTTACAAATTTTTACACTTTTTTGGCAATAACTCGAAATTTTTCTTCCAAATTCCGACGCAATCTTTTCGTCCCCGCTCTCCCCTCGTCGCCCCGCGTCCAACGACGTATCGCTCGAGGGTGTAGACCTGAAAAAAACGAAAAAGTTGCTAACCTAACCTAACCGAACCTAACCTAAGGGACGGGACATAGACGGATTTCTATTGAAATCCACCTAAGCTCTGACAATTCGCATACATTTCGTTGTTCTGCGAATATATAACTTATCTAAATTGGTCCTCTTTACTAAGTTTTTTCAAGTTTTTACTTACCAATTCTGCTGGTCAGTTGCTCCCGCTGCTTTTCAGTGCTGTGGCGCTGAAAATTTCATATCTGGAACATAGAAAATTTATTAAATTTACAAATTTTTACACTTTTTTGGCAATAACTCGAAATTTTTCTTCCAAATTCCGACGCAATCTTTTCGTCCCCGCTCTCCCCTCGTCGCCCCGCGTCCAACGACGTATCGCTCGAGGGTGTAGACCTGAAAAAAACGAAAAAGTTGCTAACCTAACCTAACCGAACCTAACCTAAGGGACGGGACATAGACGGATTTCTATTGAAATCCACCTAAGCTCTGACAATTCGCATACATTTCGTTGTTCTGCGAATATATAACTTATCTAAATTGGTCCTCTTTACTAAGTTTTTTCAAGTTTTTACTTACCAATTCTGCTGGTCAGTTGCTCCCGCTGCTTTTCAGTGCTGTGGCGCTGAAAATTTCATATCTGGAACATAGAAAATTTATTAAATTTACAAATTTTTACACTTTTTTGGCAATAACTCGAAATTTTTCTTCCAAATTCCGACGCAATCTTTTCGTCCCCGCTCTCCCCTCGTCGCCCCGCGTCCAACGACGTATCGCTCGAGGGTGTAGACCTGAAAAAAACGAAAAAGTTGCTAACCTAACCTAACCGAACCTAACCTAAGGGACGGGACATAGACGGATTTCTATTGAAATCCACCTAAGCTCTGACAATTCGCATACATTTCGTTGTTCTGCGAATATATAACTTATCTAAATTGGTCCTCTTTACTAAGTTTTTTCAAGTTTTTTACTTACCAATTCTGCTGGTCAGTTGCTCCCGCTGCTTTTCAGTGCTGTGGCGCTGAAAATTTCATATCTGGAACATAGAAAATTTATTAAATTTACAAATTTTTACACTTTTTTGGCAATAACTCGAAATTTTTCTTCCAAATTCCGACGCAATCTTTTCGTCCCCGCTCTCCCCTCGTCGCCCCGCGTCCAACGACGTATCGCTCGAGGGTGTAGACCTGAAAAAAACGAAAAAGTTGCTAACCTAACCTAACCGAACCTAACCTAAGGGACGGGACATAGACGGATTTCTATTGAAATCCACCTAAGCTCTGACAATTCGCATACATTTCGTTGTTCTGCGAATATATAACTTATCTAAATTGGTCCTCTTTACTAAGTTTTTTCAAGTTTTTACTTACCAATTCTGCTGGTCAGTTGCTCCCGCTGCTTTTCAGTGCTGTGGCGCTGAAAATTTCATATCTGGAACATAGAAAATTTATTAAATTTACAAATTTTTACACTTTTTTGGCAATAACTCGAAATTTTTCTTCCAAATTCCGACGCAATCTTTTCGTCCCCGCTCTCCCCTCGTCGCCCCGCGTCCAACGACGTATCGCTCGAGGGTGTAGACCTGAAAAAAACGAAAAAGTTGCTAACCTAACCTAACCGAACCTAACCTAAGGGACGGGACATAGACGGATTTCTATTGAAATCCACCTAAGCTCTGACAATTCGCATACATTTCGTTGTTCTGCGAATATATAACTTATCTAAATTGGTCCTCTTTACTAAGTTTTTTCAAGTTTTTACTTACCAATTCTGCTGGTCAGTTGCTCCCGCTGCTTTTCAGTGCTGTGGCGCTGAAAATTTCATATCTGGAACATAGAAAATTTATTAAATTTACAAATTTTTACACTTTTTTGGCAATAACTCGAAATTTTTCTTCCAAATTCCGACGCAATCTTTTCGTCCCCGCTCTCCCCTCGTCGCCCCGCGTCCAACGACGTATCGCTCGAGGGTGTAGACCTGAAAAAAACGAAAAAGTTGCTAACCTAACCTAACCGAACCTAACCTAAGGGACGGGACATAGACGGATTTCTATTGAAATCCACCTAAGCTCTGACAATTCGCATACATTTCGTTGTTCTGCGAATATATAACTTATCTAAATTGGTCCTCTTTACTAAGTTTTTTCAAGTTTTTACTTACCAATTCTGCTGGTCAGTTGCTCCCGCTGCTTTTCAGTGCTGTGGCGCTGAAAATTTCATATCTGGAACATAGAAAATTTATTAAATTTACAAATTTTTACACTTTTTTGGCAATAACTCGAAATTTTTCTTCCAAATTCCGACGCAATCTTTTCGTCCCCGCTCTCCCCTCGTCGCCCCGCGTCCAACGACGTATCGCTCGAGGGTGTAGACCTGAAAAAAACGAAAAAGTTGCTAACCTAACCTAACCGAACCTAACCTAAGGGACGGGACATAGACGGATTTCTATTGAAATCCACCTAAGCTCTGACAATTCGCATACATTTCGTTGTTCTGCGAATATATAACTTATCTAAATTGGTCCTCTTTACTAAGTTTTTTCAAGTTTTTACTTACCAATTCTGCTGGTCAGTTGCTCCCGCTGCTTTTCAGTGCTGTGGCGCTGAAAATTTCATATCTGGAACATAGAAAATTTATTAAATTTACAAATTTTTACACTTTTTTGGCAATAACTCGAAATTTTTCTTCCAAATTCCGACGCAATCTTTTCGTCCCCGCTCTCCCCTCGTCGCCCCGCGTCCAACGACGTATCGCTCGAGGGTGTAGACCTGAAAAAAACGAAAAAGTTGCTAACCTAACCTAACCGAACCTAACCTAAGGGACGGGACATAGACGGATTTCTATTGAAATCCACCTAAGCTCTGACAATTCGCATACATTTCGTTGTTCTGCGAATATATAACTTATCTAAATTGGTCCTCTTTACTAAGTTTTTTCAAGTTTTTACTTACCAATTCTGCTGGTCAGTTGCTCCCGCTGCTTTTCAGTGCTGTGGCGCTGAAAATTTCATATCTGGAACATAGAAAATTTATTAAATTTACAAATTTTTACACTTTTTTGGCAATAACTCGAAATTTTTCTTCCAAATTCCGACGCAATCTTTTCGTCCCCGCTCTCCCCTCGTCGCCCCGCGTCCAACGACGTATCGCTCGAGGGTGTAGACCTGAAAAAAACGAAAAAGTTGCTAACCTAACCTAACCGAACCTAACCTAAGGGACGGGACATAGACGGATTTCTATTGAAATCCACCTAAGCTCTGACAATTCGCATACATTTCGTTGTTCTGCGAATATATAACTTATCTAAATTGGTCCTCTTTACTAAGTTTTTTCAAGTTTTTACTTACCAATTCTGCTGGTCAGTTGCTCCCGCTGCTTTTCAGTGCTGTGGCGCTGAAAATTTCATATCTGGAACATAGAAAATTTATTAAATTTACAAATTTTTACACTTTTTTGGCAATAACTCGAAATTTTTCTTCCAAATTCCGACGCAATCTTTTCGTCCCCGCTCTCCCCTCGTCGCCCCGCGTCCAACGACGTATCGCTCGAGGGTGTAGACCTGAAAAAAACGAAAAAGTTGCTAACCTAACCTAACCGAACCTAACCTAAGGGACGGGACATAGACGGATTTCTATTGAAATCCACCTAAGCTCTGACAATTCGCATACATTTCGTTGTTCTGCGAATATATAACTTATCTAAATTGGTCCTCTTTACTAAGTTTTTTCAAGTTTTTACTTACCAATTCTGCTGGTCAGTTGCTCCCGCTGCTTTTCAGTGCTGTGGCGCTGAAAATTTCATATCTGGAACATAGAAAATTTATTAAATTTACAAATTTTTACACTTTTTTGGCAATAACTCGAAATTTTTCTTCCAAATTCCGACGCAATCTTTTCGTCCCCGCTCTCCCCTCGTCGCCCCGCGTCCAACGACGTATCGCTCGAGGGTGTAGACCTGAAAAAAACGAAAAAGTTGCTAACCTAACCTAACCGAACCTAACCTAAGGGACGGGACATAGACGGATTTCTATTGAAATCCACCTAAGCTCTGACAATTCGCATACATTTCGTTGTTCTGCGAATATATAACTTATCTAAATTGGTCCTCTTTACTAAGTTTTTTCAAGTTTTTACTTACCAATTCTGCTGGTCAGTTGCTCCCGCTGCTTTTCAGTGCTGTGGCGCTGAAAATTTCATATCTGGAACATAGAAAATTTATTAAATTTACAAATTTTTACACTTTTTTGGCAATAACTCGAAATTTTTCTTCCAAATTCCGACGCAATCTTTTCGTCCCCGCTCTCCCCTCGTCGCCCCGCGTCCAACGACGTATCGCTCGAGGGTGTAGACCTGAAAAAAACGAAAAAGTTGCTAACCTAACCTAACCGAACCTAACCTAAGGGACGGGACATAGACGGATTTCTATTGAAATCCACCTAAGCTCTGACAATTCGCATACATTTCGTTGTTCTGCGAATATATAACTTATCTAAATTGGTCCTCTTTACTAAGTTTTTTCAAGTTTTTACTTACCAATTCTGCTGGTCAGTTGCTCCCGCTGCTTTTCAGTGCTGTGGCGCTGAAAATTTCATATCTGGAACATAGAAAATTTATTAAATTTACAAATTTTTACACTTTTTTGGCAATAACTCGAAATTTTTCTTCCAAATTCCGACGCAATCTTTTCGTCCCCGCTCTCCCCTCGTCGCCCCGCGTCCAACGACGTATCGCTCGAGGGTGTAGACCTGAAAAAAACGAAAAAGTTGCTAACCTAACCTAACCGAACCTAACCTAAGGGACGGGACATAGACGGATTTCTATTGAAATCCACCTAAGCTCTGACAATTCGCATACATTTCGTTGTTCTGCGAATATATAACTTATCTAAATTGGTCCTCTTTACTAAGTTTTTTCAAGTTTTTACTTACCAATTCTGCTGGTCAGTTGCTCCCGCTGCTTTTCAGTGCTGTGGCGCTGAAAATTTCATATCTGGAACATAGAAAATTTATTAAATTTACAAATTTTTACACTTTTTTGGCAATAACTCGAAATTTTTCTTCCAAATTCCGACGCAATCTTTTCGTCCCCGCTCTCCCCTCGTCGCCCCGCGTCCAACGACGTATCGCTCGAGGGTGTAGACCTGAAAAAAACGAAAAAGTTGCTAACCTAACCTAACCGAACCTAACCTAAGGGACGGGACATAGACGGATTTCTATTGAAATCCACCTAAGCTCTGACAATTCGCATACATTTCGTTGTTCTGCGAATATATAACTTATCTAAATTGGTCCTCTTTACTAAGTTTTTTCAAGTTTTTACTTACCAATTCTGCTGGTCAGTTGCTCCCGCTGCTTTTCAGTGCTGTGGCGCTGAAAATTTCATATCTGGAACATAGAAAATTTATTAAATTTACAAATTTTTACACTTTTTTGGCAATAACTCGAAATTTTTCTTCCAAATTCCGACGCAATCTTTTCGTCCCCGCTCTCCCCTCGTCGCCCCGCGTCCAACGACGTATCGCTCGAGGGTGTAGACCTGAAAAAAACGAAAAAGTTGCTAACCTAACCTAACCGAACCTAACCTAAGGGACGGGACATAGACGGATTTCTATTGAAATCCACCTAAGCTCTGACAATTCGCATACATTTCGTTGTTCTGCGAATATATAACTTATCTAAATTGGTCCTCTTTACTAAGTTTTTTCAAGTTTTTACTTACCAATTCTGCTGGTCAGTTGCTCCCGCTGCTTTTCAGTGCTGTGGCGCTGAAAATTTCATATCTGGAACATAGAAAATTTATTAAATTTACAAATTTTTACACTTTTTTGGCAATAACTCGAAATTTTTCTTCCAAATTCCGACGCAATCTTTTCGTCCCCGCTCTCCCCTCGTCGCCCCGCGTCCAACGACGTATCGCTCGAGGGTGTAGACCTGAAAAAAACGAAAAAGTTGCTAACCTAACCTAACCGAACCTAACCTAAGGGACGGGACATAGACGGATTTCTATTGAAATCCACCTAAGCTCTGACAATTCGCATACATTTCGTTGTTCTGCGAATATATAACTTATCTAAATTGGTCCTCTTTACTAAGTTTTTTCAAGTTTTTACTTACCAATTCTGCTGGTCAGTTGCTCCCGCTGCTTTTCAGTGCTGTGGCGCTGAAAATTTCATATCTGGAACATAGAAAATTTATTAAATTTACAAATTTTTACACTTTTTTGGCAATAACTCGAAATTTTTCTTCCAAATTCCGACGCAATCTTTTCGTCCCCGCTCTCCCCTCGTCGCCCCGCGTCCAACGACGTATCGCTCGAGGGTGTAGACCTGAAAAAAACGAAAAAGTTGCTAACCTAACCTAACCGAACCTAACCTAAGGGACGGGACATAGACGGATTTCTATTGAAATCCACCTAAGCTCTGACAATTCGCATACATTTCGTTGTTCTGCGAATATATAACTTATCTAAATTGGTCCTCTTTACTAAGTTTTTTCAAGTTTTTACTTACCAATTCTGCTGGTCAGTTGCTCCCGCTGCTTTTCAGTGCTGTGGCGCTGAAAATTTCATATCTGGAACATAGAAAATTTATTAAATTTACAAATTTTTACACTTTTTTGGCAATAACTCGAAATTTTTCTTCCAAATTCCGACGCAATCTTTTCGTCCCCGCTCTCCCCTCGTCGCCCCGCGTC
This sequence comes from Notodonta ziczac, assembly GCA_918843915.1. Taxonomy (NCBI): domain Eukaryota; kingdom Metazoa; phylum Arthropoda; class Insecta; order Lepidoptera; family Notodontidae; genus Notodonta; species Notodonta ziczac. The sequence continues at coordinate 13,979 of CAKKNU010000018.1, forward strand.
CAACGACGTATCGCTCGAGGGTGTAGACCTGAAAAAAACGAAAAAGTTGCTAACCTAACCTAACCGAACCTAACCTAAGGGACGGGACATAGACGGATTTCTATTGAAATCCACCTAAGCTCTGACAATTCGCATACATTTCGTTGTTCTGCGAATATATAACTTATCTAAATTGGTCCTCTTTACTAAGTTTTTTCAAGTTTTTACTTACCAATTCTGCTGGTCAGTTGCTCCCGCTGCTTTTCAGTGCTGTGGCGCTGAAAATTTCATATCTGGAACATAGAAAATTTATTAAATTTACAAATTTTTACACTTTTTTGGCAATAACTCGAAATTTTTCTTCCAAATTCCGACGCAATCTTTTCGTCCCCGCTCTCCCCTCGTCGCCCCGCGTCCAACGACGTATCGCTCGAGGGTGTAGACCTGAAAAAAACGAAAAAGTTGCTAACCTAACCTAACCGAACCTAACCTAAGGGACGGGACATAGACGGATTTCTATTGAAATCCACCTAAGCTCTGACAATTCGCATACATTTCGTTGTTCTGCGAATATATAACTTATCTAAATTGGTCCTCTTTACTAAGTTTTTTCAAGTTTTTACTTACCAATTCTGCTGGTCAGTTGCTCCCGCTGCTTTTCAGTGCTGTGGCGCTGAAAATTTCATATCTGGAACATAGAAAATTTATTAAATTTACAAATTTTTACACTTTTTTGGCAATAACTCGAAATTTTTCTTCCAAATTCCGACGCAATCTTTTCGTCCCCGCTCTCCCCTCGTCGCCCCGCGTCCAACGACGTATCGCTCGAGGGTGTAGACCTGAAAAAAACGAAAAAGTTGCTAACCTAACCTAACCGAACCTAACCTAAGGGACGGGACATAGACGGATTTCTATTGAAATCCACCTAAGCTCTGACAATTCGCATACATTTCGTTGTTCTGCGAATATATAACTTATCTAAATTGGTCCTCTTTACTAAGTTTTTTCAAGTTTTTACTTACCAATTCTGCTGGTCAGTTGCTCCCGCTGCTTTTCAGTGCTGTGGCGCTGAAAATTTCATATCTGGAACATAGAAAATTTATTAAATTTACAAATTTTTACACTTTTTTGGCAATAACTCGAAATTTTTCTTCCAAATTCCGACGCAATCTTTTCGTCCCCGCTCTCCCCTCGTCGCCCCGCGTCCAACGACGTATCGCTCGAGGGTGTAGACCTGAAAAAAACGAAAAAGTTGCTAACCTAACCTAACCGAACCTAACCTAAGGGACGGGACATAGACGGATTTCTATTGAAATCCACCTAAGCTCTGACAATTCGCATACATTTCGTTGTTCTGCGAATATATAACTTATCTAAATTGGTCCTCTTTACTAAGTTTTTTCAAGTTTTTACTTACCAATTCTGCTGGTCAGTTGCTCCCGCTGCTTTTCAGTGCTGTGGCGCTGAAAATTTCATATCTGGAACATAGAAAATTTATTAAATTTACAAATTTTTACACTTTTTTGGCAATAACTCGAAATTTTTCTTCCAAATTCCGACGCAATCTTTTCGTCCCCGCTCTCCCCTCGTCGCCCCGCGTCCAACGACGTATCGCTCGAGGGTGTAGACCTGAAAAAAACGAAAAAGTTGCTAACCTAACCTAACCGAACCTAACCTAAGGGACGGGACATAGACGGATTTCTATTGAAATCCACCTAAGCTCTGACAATTCGCATACATTTCGTTGTTCTGCGAATATATAACTTATCTAAATTGGTCCTCTTTACTAAGTTTTTTCAAGTTTTTACTTACCAATTCTGCTGGTCAGTTGCTCCCGCTGCTTTTCAGTGCTGTGGCGCTGAAAATTTCATATCTGGAACATAGAAAATTTATTAAATTTACAAATTTTTACACTTTTTTGGCAATAACTCGAAATTTTTCTTCCAAATTCCGACGCAATCTTTTCGTCCCCGCTCTCCCCTCGTCGCCCCGCGTCCAACGACGTATCGCTCGAGGGTGTAGACCTGAAAAAAACGAAAAAGTTGCTAACCTAACCTAACCGAACCTAACCTAAGGGACGGGACATAGACGGATTTCTATTGAAATCCACCTAAGCTCTGACAATTCGCATACATTTCGTTGTTCTGCGAATATATAACTTATCTAAATTGGTCCTCTTTACTAAGTTTTTTCAAGTTTTTACTTACCAATTCTGCTGGTCAGTTGCTCCCGCTGCTTTTCAGTGCTGTGGCGCTGAAAATTTCATATCTGGAACATAGAAAATTTATTAAATTTACAAATTTTTACACTTTTTTGGCAATAACTCGAAATTTTTCTTCCAAATTCCGACGCAATCTTTTCGTCCCCGCTCTCCCCTCGTCGCCCCGCGTCCAACGACGTATCGCTCGAGGGTGTAGACCTGAAAAAAACGAAAAAGTTGCTAACCTAACCTAACCGAACCTAACCTAAGGGACGGGACATAGACGGATTTCTATTGAAATCCACCTAAGCTCTGACAATTCGCATACATTTCGTTGTTCTGCGAATATATAACTTATCTAAATTGGTCCTCTTTACTAAGTTTTTTCAAGTTTTTACTTACCAATTCTGCTGGTCAGTTGCTCCCGCTGCTTTTCAGTGCTGTGGCGCTGAAAATTTCATATCTGGAACATAGAAAATTTATTAAATTTACAAATTTTTACACTTTTTTGGCAATAACTCGAAATTTTTCTTCCAAATTCCGACGCAATCTTTTCGTCCCCGCTCTCCCCTCGTCGCCCCGCGTCCAACGACGTATCGCTCGAGGGTGTAGACCTGAAAAAAACGAAAAAGTTGCTAACCTAACCTAACCGAACCTAACCTAAGGGACGGGACATAGACGGATTTCTATTGAAATCCACCTAAGCTCTGACAATTCGCATACATTTCGTTGTTCTGCGAATATATAACTTATCTAAATTGGTCCTCTTTACTAAGTTTTTTCAAGTTTTTACTTACCAATTCTGCTGGTCAGTTGCTCCCGCTGCTTTTCAGTGCTGTGGCGCTGAAAATTTCATATCTGGAACATAGAAAATTTATTAAATTTACAAATTTTTACACTTTTTTGGCAATAACTCGAAATTTTTCTTCCAAATTCCGACGCAATCTTTTCGTCCCCGCTCTCCCCTCGTCGCCCCGCGTCCAACGACGTATCGCTCGAGGGTGTAGACCTGAAAAAAACGAAAAAGTTGCTAACCTAACCTAACCGAACCTAACCTAAGGGACGGGACATAGACGGATTTCTATTGAAATCCACCTAAGCTCTGACAATTCGCATACATTTCGTTGTTCTGCGAATATATAACTTATCTAAATTGGTCCTCTTTACTAAGTTTTTTCAAGTTTTTACTTACCAATTCTGCTGGTCAGTTGCTCCCGCTGCTTTTCAGTGCTGTGGCGCTGAAAATTTCATATCTGGAACATAGAAAATTTATTAAATTTACAAATTTTTACACTTTTTTGGCAATAACTCGAAATTTTTCTTCCAAATTCCGACGCAATCTTTTCGTCCCCGCTCTCCCCTCGTCGCCCCGCGTCCAACGACGTATCGCTCGAGGGTGTAGACCTGAAAAAAACGAAAAAGTTGCTAACCTAACCTAACCGAACCTAACCTAAGGGACGGGACATAGACGGATTTCTATTGAAATCCACCTAAGCTCTGACAATTCGCATACATTTCGTTGTTCTGCGAATATATAACTTATCTAAATTGGTCCTCTTTACTAAGTTTTTTCAAGTTTTTACTTACCAATTCTGCTGGTCAGTTGCTCCCGCTGCTTTTCAGTGCTGTGGCGCTGAAAATTTCATATCTGGAACATAGAAAATTTATTAAATTTACAAATTTTTACACTTTTTTGGCAATAACTCGAAATTTTTCTTCCAAATTCCGACGCAATCTTTTCGTCCCCGCTCTCCCCTCGTCGCCCCGCGTCCAACGACGTATCGCTCGAGGGTGTAGACCTGAAAAAAACGAAAAAGTTGCTAACCTTTTTTTTTTTTTTTTTTTTTTTGTTTACGCTGGGAAAATGCATTTACGCATACCGCCCGAGACCGGGGGGAACTCGGGCGGTTATGTGGGGCTCCTGAACTGTTGTCCAGACTACCCACTAAAACCCAGCGGTCTGCCCTCGCCGCCGTTGCTCCGGAGCGCCACAGGATCGGTATGCACTGTGACGCCCCGGCGGCAGGCCTGGCGTTGGTGCCAGGCCACAGACCTCAAGGTGGGACTAGGTCCCCCCTCTGGGGATTAATTTGAGCAGGAGGTCCCCCGACCCCCCACCCAACATCCCGTCCCTCCGCTACGGCGGAGGCAGGAGATGCGCATAGCGCCTCCTCCTTCTGCCTCGCCGTGCTCTTCGGATCGGGTCAGCAAAGGCATCTTCCTCTCTGACCCTCTCCGCGGCCTCCTTCTGCAACATTACTGTTTCGCAGAAGGAGACCATTGCCTCCCAACACCTCTTGTTGCCGAGCATGGCCTCAACCACGCTCGGCAACGAGAGGTCCCCTCCGACGACCCTAGTCAGGTCGTTTCGCTGTGACCCCCAAGCGGGGCACTCCTCCAGCGTGTGGCGCACCGTGTCCACGTTAGCTCCACACGCATGGCAGACAGGGGTCATCTCCCGCCCGGCTATCCGATGCAGGTACTCACCGAAGCACCCGTGTCCAGTGAGCACCTGCACCAGCCTATATGATAGCGGCCCTCGCTCTTTGAGCCAGGCCGCTAAATGAGGACGGACTGCCTCCACTGTCGCCCGACCATATTGGGGGGACTCTAACAGTTCCCCCCACCTCTGCACAACCGCATCCTGTGCCCGCCTTCTTATGCGCCGAACCGCATCCCAGTCCGGTACGGCGCCCCTCAACCGCTCATTCGCTCGAAAATCGTAGACCACCGCAAGCACTTCGGCCTCGAGCTCCCACGGTGGATCACCCGCCAAGAGCGTGGCTGCCGTCCAAGAGACCGTCCGGTACCCTCTTATAGCTCTCAACGCTATGATCCTCTGCGGTCTCCGCAAGAGGATCTTGTTGGAGGCGTTGAGAGCCTCCGCCCAGATGGGGGCCCCGTACAGAGCCATACTCCGGATTATTCCGGAGTAGAGACGCCTGCAGGTGGACTTGGGCCCCCCAACGTTGGGCAGCAACCTTCCCAGTGCAGCAGCGGCGGAAACCAGTTTCGGAGCAAGCCGGGCAAAATGAGCTCCGAACCCCCAGCGTCCATCCACTGTAAGGCCCAAATACTTCATTTGGGCCCCTACCTTTATGTTGACCCTATGGACGATTATATGAGCGCCCCGCGGGGGCCCTCGCCTTGGCCCATGAAAGAGGAGAGCCTCCGTCTTCTCCAGGGCGACCTCGAGACCCAGCTGGCAGATACGGTCCACCACCAGCGTGGTCCCGACCGTCGCCCTGCGAGCCACCTCCTCCCAGTTCTTCCCTCTTATTGTGACGAGGGTGTCATCCGCGTAACACAACACCCTCATCCCAGGCAGGAGCGGCCCTCGAAGGAGCCAGTCAAACCCGATGTTCCACAGGGTAGGTCCTAACACTGACCCCTGTGGAACACCTCGCTCGACACGCTGACGGCATAGCTCCCCGGCTCTCCCTTCCCATACCACCTGACGTTCCCGTAGGTACGCCAGCAACAGCCTCTCGAGGTAGGACGGCACTTTGTGAAAACGGAGTGCCTCCCCCAAAGTTTCGAACGGAAGGCTGTTGAAGGCGTTCCTCACGTCCAAGGAAACCGCCAGAACCACCTCCCCTTGCTCTACTGCCTCCCTAGAGAGACTTTTCAGCTGGCTCAGGGCGTCTATCGTTGAGCGACCAGCCCTGAACCCCCACTGAGCCTCCGACAACCCAGGCCCAACGTCTTCGAGGTGCCGGACGAGGCGGCCCACAAGAATTCTTTCAAATAGTTTTCCCACCTCGTCCAAGAGCACAATGGGCCTATAGGCCGACGGCTGATCAGGGGGACGCCCATCCTTTGGAAGGAGGCAAACCCTCCCCTCTTTCCACAGCGTTGGGAACTGTCCGGCGCGGAGACATTTATCGAACAGCTCCCGGAGCCTACGTCCCAGGAACTCGGAGGCGACCGTGATTATTTTACCCGGCACCCCATCTGGCCCTGGCGCCCTTCTCCGCGTCCGAAGGCGTTCTAGGGCCCCTTCCATCTCGTCATCCCGAACAGGAGGAGGAAGATCCGTACCGGACTGCGCAGCCACAGGGTGGGGAGGCGCCATCCTTGGGGGGTCGAAGTTCTCCTCTGCCCTCGGGAACAATCCCCCCATAATCCTCCTGAGGAGGTCCGGAGGAAGAGTCTCCATCGCTGGGGCAGCCCGACCTTGGAGCTTCTTCCGAGCCGCGCGAAAGGGCCGCCCCCAGGGGTTTCGATCCAGGTCGGCCAGCAGCTCCTCATCCGCCTGCTCTTTGGCCCGACAGATGGCCTGCTGAAGCTCCTCTTTCGCCCGATCAAAGGCGTCCTTCAGCCGGGCCTCCAAGGCTGGATCGCGACCGTCGTGCCTGCGACACCGCACGTATTGTCTACGTGCAGAGTTGCACGCCGTTCTGAGCTCCCCTATTTCGGGTGACCACCAGTAGAGCCTGCGACGGTCTGTCCGGCGCCGAGCTCTCGGCATGGCCGCATCGCAGACTCTTGTCAACGCCCTGCGTATTCGGTTGGCCAGCTCGTCAATACTGGCACCCGGACTATTTCCGGCATAGGTCCAGCGCTGGACGATGGCCGCCTCTTCCGCCAGTTCCGTGTCCATTCGGCTCAGGACCCAACGCGGGAATTGGCTGGGCCTCCTAGGGGTGTCCGTCGTTTCTGGAGGGGTGGAGATTCCAAATCGGATGTATCTGTGGTCCGATAAGGTCTCCACACCCGTTTCTACCCTCCAGTCCGAGATCCTTTGTGCGACAGCGGGGGAAGCGAACGTAAGGTCCACCACGGACCCCCCCGTATGCCGCACGCATGTGTGGATCTCGCCCCTGTTTAGGAGGGACACACCACACATGAGGGCCCAGACCAAGACAGCCCTTCCTCTGGCGTTAGTGGTGGGATTTCCCCACTCCCTGGCCTTCGCATTCAAGTCGCCGAGTACCAACACAGGCCTCGACGACCACCTGCTGAGGGCATTCCTGACGGAGTCCAGAAACGTCTCGAACTCCGCCAGGGTACGATTAGGGGAGAAATAGGTACCAACCACCACATATCCCCCCCACTCGGCAACCACGTACCCAATTCCCCTCTCCAAGGTTAAGAGCGGAGCATCGGGACCAGCTCTTGTGGTGATTGCCACCAGACCGTTTAAGTCCCCAGCCCAGTGTGAGTGCTGAGGGACATAATAAGGCTCGCAAGCCACCGCCACATTAACCCCCCACTCCGCCGTGGACTGCAAGAAGAGGTCTTGTGCCCCGGCGGAGTGGTTTAAATTCGCCTGGAGAAAGGTAGCATGCCGTGTTGGATTCATTCTGACATGTTACCTTCCTCGCGCGCCTGTTGGCATCCGATAGCTGTTGCAGCCGAGGTCCGAGCGGCCGCCTTTCCTTTCGTGTGTGGTGGGTTACATTGTGCTCCCCCCATCTGGTGCCCAGAAGGCCTGCCGGCATCAGAGCACACCGCGCACTTCAGCGCTGCCGTGCATCCTGCTGCTGTGTGGCCAGCGCATCCGCAGCGGAAGCACAAGGTTCCACGGTCCACAGCGGAAGGGCACATCGCCCTAGTATGGCCGATGCCCATACATTTGAAGCAGCGCATGGGGCGTTGCTGCAGCGCCTCAACTTTAGCCGAACTCCATCCGACTAGGATTTTGCCGGCATCGACAAGCACTTTCGCCGCCGTCACTGGGCACTGGACCACCACAGCACCCATACCCCCCGGACCAGTCCGGACCTCCCGGGCTCTGATCAGCTCCGTAGCACAGCTCCCCACCCTCGCCACTGCAGCGACCACCTTCTCCTTGGTAGCCGAGTCGTCCAAACCAGAGATCCGAATTTCAGCGGATTTCGTAGGCCGGGCGACTTCGGCCATCCCCTCTAAGGCAGAGCGGAGTTTCTCCGCCAGCTGATCAGCCTTTTCTGGAGTCTGTCCCTTCGGCAGCTCCAGAACCCTAGCCCCAGTGGCTGAGCGGCGGAACTTCAAGGAGTCGATGCCCAGCTCCACCAAGTTCACCCTCTCCTCCGCCTTAGCCAAAATCTGGCTATAGGATACCCCCGCAGCGCTTGCATCTTCTCGCAGTGTAATTACTACAGCTGCGGTGCGGGGAGGGGTAAGCTTTGGAGCTGCTGGACGAGGGGCCGAGGCATTCGTCACACGGGGAGCCAGTGCATCCGTAGAATGGGGGGTCGCCGGAGGAGCTGACCTCTTTCCCTTCCCCTTCCCTTTCTTGGACCTGGTGACGACCGTGAACCCGTCCTCTTGTCCCGCAGGGTTAGCCACTGGAGCCGATGCTGAAGTTGGCTTATTAGGGGCCGATGAGTTTGCAGCTTTAACTGCTCTCGGCCGCCCAGTCGTCTTCGTCCGGCCCGCAGAAGGCCCAGGTCGAGCCTTCACTGGCTCCTCCACCTCCGACACAACTGCAGCCACCTGCCGCCTATTATCTGCCGCCAACGGTGGGCGGTGCAAAACCGCAGGCAGCAAGCGCTCCTCAATTCCGGCAAATCGAGCGCTCACCATTTCACCCACCGAAACGACAATGGAGCGCCTGAATTCCTCCATCACATCACCGTCAAGCGCCGGTGGGGGTGGCATTGACGACCGGACATCCGCCATCGTAGTCCTCATCGCCTCAAATTCACGCCGATGTGCCCCCAATTCCGCCTTGAGGGAGTCTATCTCCCTGCGAAGGAGACAATTGTCCCTCCTGAGACGGCGCGTCTCTTCGGCCTCCGGCCTTGCCACAAGAACATCCACGATCTCTTGCATCTTTGTCGCCGCATCCTTCAGCCGCTTAACAAAGGGCCCCTGAAGGTGCCCAGACTTCTTGGCAACCTCCAGGATTGTCGCCACGTTATGACCAGCCAACGCCCGTAATTCCTCCGCTGGAAGCGCCTCCGCATCAACGTTATCCCGAGTCTCCTCCTCTGTTAAATCCAAGACCGGCTCTACTACCTTGCGGAACGCTTTGGCCCTCAGAGCCTTGTCAAAGGCCACCTCTCTATCCTCTGCCTCGAGAGCTCTGAGCTCCGCCCTTCCACGTGTCAGTCCCGATCCACGTTTAGAACCAGAGGTCTTTCCACGGCGCGCTGTGGTTATTTTCGCCGCAACTACGCTCACCTCACTGTCCGAGCCAGAAACCTCTGACTCCACCACATTACACCTTCTCTTCCCCTTTCCTCTACCTTCAGGATTGTCCGAGTCAGAAACCATCGCTGAGCCTCAGACCAAAACACCTGAACAAATAAAAATGGCCTTTTAAACAAGCAGACACGTCAACGAGCTAAAAGTGGCGGAAATTAATCGACGCAAACACTTCTACCCATATGTCCGCAAATGTCTACAAGCAGACACCTCAACGAGCTAAAAGTGGCGGAAATTAATCGACGCAAACACTTCTACCCATATGTCCGCAAATGTCGTAGTTAACCGCAAAGACTACGACGTCACAGTGCACTTTAGCCGAACACCGGTCTGCCACTCCGTTACGGTGGTCAGAACCGGGTCGTTGCCCAGGGAACGCGACGAGGACGCAAGCACTGTGGGGGGTTCCCCAAAAAAAAAAAAAAAAAAAAAAAAAAAGTTGCTAACCTAACCTAACCGAACCTAACCTAAGGGACGGGACATAGACGGATTTCTATTGAAATCCACCTAAGCTCTGACAATTCGCATACATTTCGTTGTTCTGCGAATATATAACTTATCTAAATTGGTCCTCTTTACTAAGTTTTTTCAAGTTTTTACTTACCAATTCTGCTGGTCAGTTGCTCCCGCTGCTTTTCAGTGCTGTGGCGCTGAAAATTTCATATCTGGAACATAGAAAATTTATTAAATTTACAAATTTTTACACTTTTTTGGCAATAACTCGAAATTTTTCTTCCAAATTCCGACGCAATCTTTTCGTCCCCGCTCTCCCCTCGTCGCCCCGCGTCCAACGACGTATCGCTCGAGGGTGTAGACCTGAAAAAAACGAAAAAGTTGCTAACCTAACCTAACCGAACCTAACCTAAGGGACGGGACATAGACGGATTTCTATTGAAATCCACCTAAGCTCTGACAATTCGCATACATTTCGTTGTTCTGCGAATATATAACTTATCTAAATTGGTCCTCTTTACTAAGTTTTTTCAAGTTTTTACTTACCAATTCTGCTGGTCAGTTGCTCCCGCTGCTTTTCAGTGCTGTGGCGCTGAAAATTTCATATCTGGAACATAGAAAATTTATTAAATTTACAAATTTTTACACTTTTTTGGCAATAACTCGAAATTTTTCTTCCAAATTCCGACGCAATCTTTTCGTCCCCGCTCTCCCCTCGTCGCCCCGCGTCCAACGACGTATCGCTCGAGGGTGTAGACCTGAAAAAAACGAAAAAGTTGCTAACCTAACCTAACCGAACCTAACCTAAGGGACGGGACATAGACGGATTTCTATTGAAATCCACCTAAGCTCTGACAATTCGCATACATTTCGTTGTTCTGCGAATATATAACTTATCTAAATTGGTCCTCTTTACTAAGTTTTTTCAAGTTTTTACTTACCAATTCTGCTGGTCAGTTGCTCCCGCTGCTTTTCAGTGCTGTGGCGCTGAAAATTTCATATCTGGAACATAGAAAATTTATTAAATTTACAAATTTTTACACTTTTTTGGCAATAACTCGAAATTTTTCTTCCAAATTCCGACGCAATCTTTTCGTCCCCGCTCTCCCCTCGTCGCCCCGCGTCCAACGACGTATCGCTCGAGGGTGTAGACCTGAAAAAAACGAAAAAGTTGCTAACCTAACCTAACCGAACCTAACCTAAGGGACGGGACATAGACGGATTTCTATTGAAATCCACCTAAGCTCTGACAATTCGCATACATTTCGTTGTTCTGCGAATATATAACTTATCTAAATTGGTCCTCTTTACTAAGTTTTTTCAAGTTTTTACTTACCAATTCTGCTGGTCAGTTGCTCCCGCTGCTTTTCAGTGCTGTGGCGCTGAAAATTTCATATCTGGAACATAGAAAATTTATTAAATTTACAAATTTTTACACTTTTTTGGCAATAACTCGAAATTTTTCTTCCAAATTCCGACGCAATCTTTTCGTCCCCGCTCTCCCCTCGTCGCCCCGCGTCCAACGACGTATCGCTCGAGGGTGTAGACCTGAAAAAAACGAAAAAGTTGCTAACCTAACCTAACCGAACCTAACCTAAGGGACGGGACATAGACGGATTTCTATTGAAATCCACCTAAGCTCTGACAATTCGCATACATTTCGTTGTTCTGCGAATATATAACTTATCTAAATTGGTCCTCTTTACTAAGTTTTTTCAAGTTTTTACTTACCAATTCTGCTGGTCAGTTGCTCCCGCTGCTTTTCAGTGCTGTGGCGCTGAAAATTTCATATCTGGAACATAGAAAATTTATTAAATTTACAAATTTTTACACTTTTTTGGCAATAACTCGAAATTTTTCTTCCAAATTCCGACGCAATCTTTTCGTCCCCGCTCTCCCCTCGTCGCCCCGCGTCCAACGACGTATCGCTCGAGGGTGTAGACCTGAAAAAAACGAAAAAGTTGCTAACCTAACCTAACCGAACCTAACCTAAGGGACGGGACATAGACGGATTTCTATTGAAATCCACCTAAGCTCTGACAATTCGCATACATTTCGTTGTTCTGCGAATATATAACTTATCTAAATTGGTCCTCTTTACTAAGTTTTTTCAAGTTTTTACTTACCAATTCTGCTGGTCAGTTGCTCCCGCTGCTTTTCAGTGCTGTGGCGCTGAAAATTTCATATCTGGAACATAGAAAATTTATTAAATTTACAAATTTTTACACTTTTTTGGCAATAACTCGAAATTTTTCTTCCAAATTCCGACGCAATCTTTTCGTCCCCGCTCTCCCCTCGTCGCCCCGCGTCCAACGACGTATCGCTCGAGGGTGTAGACCTGAAAAAAACGAAAAAGTTGCTAACCTAACCTAACCGAACCTAACCTAAGGGACGGGACATAGACGGATTTCTATTGAAATCCACCTAAGCTCTGACAATTCGCATACATTTCGTTGTTCTGCGAATATATAACTTATCTAAATTGGTCCTCTTTACTAAGTTTTTTCAAGTTTTTACTTACCAATTCTGCTGGTCAGTTGCTCCCGCTGCTTTTCAGTGCTGTGGCGCTGAAAATTTCATATCTGGAACATAGAAAATTTATTAAATTTACAAATTTTTACACTTTTTTGGCAATAACTCGAAATTTTTCTTCCAAATTCCGACGCAATCTTTTCGTCCCCGCTCTCCCCTCGTCGCCCCGCGTCCAACGACGTATCGCTCGAGGGTGTAGACCTGAAAAAAACGAAAAAGTTGCTAACCTAACCTAACCGAACCTAACCTAAGGGACGGGACATAGACGGATTTCTATTGAAATCCACCTAAGCTCTGACAATTCGCATACATTTCGTTGTTCTGCGAATATATAACTTATCTAAATTGGTCCTCTTTACTAAGTTTTTTCAAGTTTTTACTTACCAATTCTGCTGGTCAGTTGCTCCCGCTGCTTTTCAGTGCTGTGGCGCTGAAAATTTCATATCTGGAACATAGAAAATTTATTAAATTTACAAATTTTTACACTTTTTTGGCAATAACTCGAAATTTTTCTTCCAAATTCCGACGCAATCTTTTCGTCCCCGCTCTCCCCTCGTCGCCCCGCGTCCAACGACGTATCGCTCGAGGGTGTAGACCTGAAAAAAACGAAAAAGTTGCTAACCTAACCTAACCGAACCTAACCTAAGGGACGGGACATAGACGGATTTCTATTGAAATCCACCTAAGCTCTGACAATTCGCATACATTTCGTTGTTCTGCGAATATATAACTTATCTAAATTGGTCCTCTTTACTAAGTTTTTTCAAGTTTTTACTTACCAATTCTGCTGGTCAGTTGCTCCCGCTGCTTTTCAGTGCTGTGGCGCTGAAAATTTCATATCTGGAACATAGAAAATTTATTAAATTTACAAATTTTTACACTTTTTTGGCAATAACTCGAAATTTTTCTTCCAAATTCCGACGCAATCTTTTCGTCCCCGCTCTCCCCTCGTCGCCCCGCGTCCAACGACGTATCGCTCGAGGGTGTAGACCTGAAAAAAACGAAAAAGTTGCTAACCTAACCTAACCGAACCTAACCTAAGGGACGGGACATAGACGGATTTCTATTGAAATCCACCTAAGCTCTGACAATTCGCATACATTTCGTTGTTCTGCGAATATATAACTTATCTAAATTGGTCCTCTTTACTAAGTTTTTTCAAGTTTTTACTTACCAATTCTGCTGGTCAGTTGCTCCCGCTGCTTTTCAGTGCTGTGGCGCTGAAAATTTCATATCTGGAACATAGAAAATTTATTAAATTTACAAATTTTTACACTTTTTTGGCAATAACTCGAAATTTTTCTTCCAAATTCCGACGCAATCTTTTCGTCCCCGCTCTCCCCTCGTCGCCCCGCGTCCAACGACGTATCGCTCGAGGGTGTAGACCTGAAAAAAACGAAAAAGTTGCTAACCTAACCTAACCGAACCTAACCTAAGGGACGGGACATAGACGGATTTCTATTGAAATCCACCTAAGCTCTGACAATTCGCATACATTTCGTTGTTCTGCGAATATATAACTTATCTAAATTGGTCCTCTTTACTAAGTTTTTTCAAGTTTTTACTTACCAATTCTGCTGGTCAGTTGCTCCCGCTGCTTTTCAGTGCTGTGGCGCTGAAAATTTCATATCTGGAACATAGAAAATTTATTAAATTTACAAATTTTTACACTTTTTTGGCAATAACTCGAAATTTTTCTTCCAAATTCCGACGCAATCTTTTCGTCCCCGCTCTCCCCTCGTCGCCCCGCGTCCAACGACGTATCGCTCGAGGGTGTAGACCTGAAAAAAACGAAAAAGTTGCTAACCTAACCTAACCGAACCTAACCTAAGGGACGGGACATAGACGGATTTCTATTGAAATCCACCTAAGCTCTGACAATTCGCATACATTTCGTTGTTCTGCGAATATATAACTTATCTAAATTGGTCCTCTTTACTAAGTTTTTTCAAGTTTTTACTTACCAATTCTGCTGGTCAGTTGCTCCCGCTGCTTTTCAGTGCTGTGGCGCTGAAAATTTCATATCTGGAACATAGAAAATTTATTAAATTTACAAATTTTTACACTTTTTTGGCAATAACTCGAAATTTTTCTTCCAAATTCCGACGCAATCTTTTCGTCCCCGCTCTCCCCTCGTCGCCCCGCGTCCAACGACGTATCGCTCGAGGGTGTAGACCTGAAAAAAACGAAAAAGTTGCTAACCTAACCTAACCGAACCTAACCTAAGGGACGGGACATAGACGGATTTCTATTGAAATCCACCTAAGCTCTGACAATTCGCATACATTTCGTTGTTCTGCGAATATATAACTTATCTAAATTGGTCCTCTTTACTAAGTTTTTTCAAGTTTTTACTTACCAATTCTGCTGGTCAGTTGCTCCCGCTGCTTTTCAGTGCTGTGGCGCTGAAAATTTCATATCTGGAACATAGAAAATTTATTAAATTTACAAATTTTTACACTTTTTTGGCAATAACTCGAAATTTTTCTTCCAAATTCCGACGCAATCTTTTCGTCCCCGCTCTCCCCTCGTCGCCCCGCGTCCAACGACGTATCGCTCGAGGGTGTAGACCTGAAAAAAACGAAAAAGTTGCTAACCTAACCTAACCGAACCTAACCTAAGGGACGGGACATAGACGGATTTCTATTGAAATCCACCTAAGCTCTGACAATTCGCATACATTTCGTTGTTCTGCGAATATATAACTTATCTAAATTGGTCCTCTTTACTAAGTTTTTTCAAGTTTTTACTTACCAATTCTGCTGGTCAGTTGCTCCCGCTGCTTTTCAGTGCTGTGGCGCTGAAAATTTCATATCTGGAACATAGAAAATTTATTAAATTTACAAATTTTTACACTTTTTTGGCAATAACTCGAAATTTTTCTTCCAAATTCCGACGCAATCTTTTCGTCCCCGCTCTCCCCTCGTCGCCCCGCGTCCAACGACGTATCGCTCGAGGGTGTAGACCTGAAAAAAACGAAAAAGTTGCTAACCTAACCTAACCGAACCTAACCTAAGGGACGGGACATAGACGGATTTCTATTGAAATCCACCTAAGCTCTGACAATTCGCATACATTTCGTTGTTCTGCGAATATATAACTTATCTAAATTGGTCCTCTTTACTAAGTTTTTTCAAGTTTTTACTTACCAATTCTGCTGGTCAGTTGCTCCCGCTGCTTTTCAGTGCTGTGGCGCTGAAAATTTCATATCTGGAACATAGAAAATTTATTAAATTTACAAATTTTTACACTTTTTTGGCAATAACTCGAAATTTTTCTTCCAAATTCCGACGCAATCTTTTCGTCCCCGCTCTCCCCTCGTCGCCCCGCGTCCAACGACGTATCGCTCGAGGGTGTAGACCTGAAAAAAACGAAAAAGTTGCTAACCTAACCTAACCGAACCTAACCTAAGGGACGGGACATAGACGGATTTCTATTGAAATCCACCTAAGCTCTGACAATTCGCATACATTTCGTTGTTCTGCGAATATATAACTTATCTAAATTGGTCCTCTTTACTAAGTTTTTTCAAGTTTTTACTTACCAATTCTGCTGGTCAGTTGCTCCCGCTGCTTTTCAGTGCTGTGGCGCTGAAAATTTCATATCTGGAACATAGAAAATTTATTAAATTTACAAATTTTTACACTTTTTTGGCAATAACTCGAAATTTTTCTTCCAAATTCCGACGCAATCTTTTCGTCCCCGCTCTCCCCTCGTCGCCCCGCGTCCAACGACGTATCGCTCGAGGGTGTAGACCTGAAAAAAACGAAAAAGTTGCTAACCTAACCTAACCGAACCTAACCTAAGGGACGGGACATAGACGGATTTCTATTGAAATCCACCTAAGCTCTGACAATTCGCATACATTTCGTTGTTCTGCGAATATATAACTTATCTAAATTGGTCCTCTTTACTAAGTTTTTTCAAGTTTTTACTTACCAATTCTGCTGGTCAGTTGCTCCCGCTGCTTTTCAGTGCTGTGGCGCTGAAAATTTCATATCTGGAACATAGAAAATTTATTAAATTTACAAATTTTTACACTTTTTTGGCAATAACTCGAAATTTTTCTTCCAAATTCCGACGCAATCTTTTCGTCCCCGCTCTCCCCTCGTCGCCCCGCGTCCAACGACGTATCGCTCGAGGGTGTAGACCTGAAAAAAACGAAAAAGTTGCTAACCTAACCTAACCGAACCTAACCTAAGGGACGGGACATAGACGGATTTCTATTGAAATCCACCTAAGCTCTGACAATTCGCATACATTTCGTTGTTCTGCGAATATATAACTTATCTAAATTGGTCCTCTTTACTAAGTTTTTTCAAGTTTTTACTTACCAATTCTGCTGGTCAGTTGCTCCCGCTGCTTTTCAGTGCTGTGGCGCTGAAAATTTCATATCTGGAACATAGAAAATTTATTAAATTTACAAATTTTTACACTTTTTTGGCAATAACTCGAAATTTTTCTTCCAAATTCCGACGCAATCTTTTCGTCCCCGCTCTCCCCTCGTCGCCCCGCGTCCAACGACGTATCGCTCGAGGGTGTAGACCTGAAAAAAACGAAAAAGTTGCTAACCTAACCTAACCGAACCTAACCTAAGGGACGGGACATAGACGGATTTCTATTGAAATCCACCTAAGCTCTGACAATTCGCATACATTTCGTTGTTCTGCGAATATATAACTTATCTAAATTGGTCCTCTTTACTAAGTTTTTTCAAGTTTTTACTTACCAATTCTGCTGGTCAGTTGCTCCCGCTGCTTTTCAGTGCTGTGGCGCTGAAAATTTCATATCTGGAACATAGAAAATTTATTAAATTTACAAATTTTTACACTTTTTTGGCAATAACTCGAAATTTTTCTTCCAAATTCCGACGCAATCTTTTCGTCCCCGCTCTCCCCTCGTCGCCCCGCGTCCAACGACGTATCGCTCGAGGGTGTAGACCTGAAAAAAACGAAAAAGTTGCTAACCTAACCTAACCGAACCTAACCTAAGGGACGGGACATAGACGGATTTCTATTGAAATCCACCTAAGCTCTGACAATTCGCATACATTTCGTTGTTCTGCGAATATATAACTTATCTAAATTGGTCCTCTTTACTAAGTTTTTTCAAGTTTTTACTTACCAATTCTGCTGGTCAGTTGCTCCCGCTGCTTTTCAGTGCTGTGGCGCTGAAAATTTCATATCTGGAACATAGAAAATTTATTAAATTTACAAATTTTTACACTTTTTTGGCAATAACTCGAAATTTTTCTTCCAAATTCCGACGCAATCTTTTCGTCCCCGCTCTCCCCTCGTCGCCCCGCGTCCAACGACGTATCGCTCGAGGGTGTAGACCTGAAAAAAACGAAAAAGTTGCTAACCTAACCTAACCGAACCTAACCTAAGGGACGGGACATAGACGGATTTCTATTGAAATCCACCTAAGCTCTGACAATTCGCATACATTTCGTTGTTCTGCGAATATATAACTTATCTAAATTGGTCCTCTTTACTAAGTTTTTTCAAGTTTTTACTTACCAATTCTGCTGGTCAGTTGCTCCCGCTGCTTTTCAGTGCTGTGGCGCTGAAAATTTCATATCTGGAACATAGAAAATTTATTAAATTTACAAATTTTTACACTTTTTTGGCAATAACTCGAAATTTTTCTTCCAAATTCCGACGCAATCTTTTCGTCCCCGCTCTCCCCTCGTCGCCCCGCGTCCAACGACGTATCGCTCGAGGGTGTAGACCTGAAAAAAACGAAAAAGTTGCTAACCTAACCTAACCGAACCTAACCTAAGGGACGGGACATAGACGGATTTCTATTGAAATCCACCTAAGCTCTGACAATTCGCATACATTTCGTTGTTCTGCGAATATATAACTTATCTAAATTGGTCCTCTTTACTAAGTTTTTTCAAGTTTTTACTTACCAATTCTGCTGGTCAGTTGCTCCCGCTGCTTTTCAGTGCTGTGGCGCTGAAAATTTCATATCTGGAACATAGAAAATTTATTAAATTTACAAATTTTTACACTTTTTTGGCAATAACTCGAAATTTTTCTTCCAAATTCCGACGCAATCTTTTCGTCCCCGCTCTCCCCTCGTCGCCCCGCGTCCAACGACGTATCGCTCGAGGGTGTAGACCTGAAAAAAACGAAAAAGTTGCTAACCTAACCTAACCGAACCTAACCTAAGGGACGGGACATAGACGGATTTCTATTGAAATCCACCTAAGCTCTGACAATTCGCATACATTTCGTTGTTCTGCGAATATATAACTTATCTAAATTGGTCCTCTTTACTAAGTTTTTTCAAGTTTTTACTTACCAATTCTGCTGGTCAGTTGCTCCCGCTGCTTTTCAGTGCTGTGGCGCTGAAAATTTCATATCTGGAACATAGAAAATTTATTAAATTTACAAATTTTTACACTTTTTTGGCAATAACTCGAAATTTTTCTTCCAAATTCCGACGCAATCTTTTCGTCCCCGCTCTCCCCTCGTCGCCCCGCGTCCAACGACGTATCGCTCGAGGGTGTAGACCTGAAAAAAACGAAAAAGTTGCTAACCTAACCTAACCGAACCTAACCTAAGGGACGGGACATAGACGGATTTCTATTGAAATCCACCTAAGCTCTGACAATTCGCATACATTTCGTTGTTCTGCGAATATATAACTTATCTAAATTGGTCCTCTTTACTAAGTTTTTTCAAGTTTTTACTTACCAATTCTGCTGGTCAGTTGCTCCCGCTGCTTTTCAGTGCTGTGGCGCTGAAAATTTCATATCTGGAACATAGAAAATTTATTAAATTTACAAATTTTTACACTTTTTTGGCAATAACTCGAAATTTTTCTTCCAAATTCCGACGCAATCTTTTCGTCCCCGCTCTCCCCTCGTCGCCCCGCGTCCAACGACGTATCGCTCGAGGGTGTAGACCTGAAAAAAACGAAAAAGTTGCTAACCTAACCTAACCGAACCTAACCTAAGGGACGGGACATAGACGGATTTCTATTGAAATCCACCTAAGCTCTGACAATTCGCATACATTTCGTTGTTCTGCGAATATATAACTTATCTAAATTGGTCCTCTTTACTAAGTTTTTTCAAGTTTTTACTTACCAATTCTGCTGGTCAGTTGCTCCCGCTGCTTTTCAGTGCTGTGGCGCTGAAAATTTCATATCTGGAACATAGAAAATTTATTAAATTTACAAATTTTTACACTTTTTTGGCAATAACTCGAAATTTTTCTTCCAAATTCCGACGCAATCTTTTCGTCCCCGCTCTCCCCTCGTCGCCCCGCGTCCAACGACGTATCGCTCGAGGGTGTAGACCTGAAAAAAACGAAAAAGTTGCTAACCTAACCTAACCGAACCTAACCTAAGGGACGGGACATAGACGGATTTCTATTGAAATCCACCTAAGCTCTGACAATTCGCATACATTTCGTTGTTCTGCGAATATATAACTTATCTAAATTGGTCCTCTTTACTAAGTTTTTTCAAGTTTTTACTTACCAATTCTGCTGGTCAGTTGCTCCCGCTGCTTTTCAGTGCTGTGGCGCTGAAAATTTCATATCTGGAACATAGAAAATTTATTAAATTTACAAATTTTTACACTTTTTTGGCAATAACTCGAAATTTTTCTTCCAAATTCCGACGCAATCTTTTCGTCCCCGCTCTCCCCTCGTCGCCCCGCGTCCAACGACGTATCGCTCGAGGGTGTAGACCTGAAAAAAACGAAAAAGTTGCTAACCTAACCTAACCGAACCTAACCTAAGGGACGGGACATAGACGGATTTCTATTGAAATCCACCTAAGCTCTGACAATTCGCATACATTTCGTTGTTCTGCGAATATATAACTTATCTAAATTGGTCCTCTTTACTAAGTTTTTTCAAGTTTTTACTTACCAATTCTGCTGGTCAGTTGCTCCCGCTGCTTTTCAGTGCTGTGGCGCTGAAAATTTCATATCTGGAACATAGAAAATTTATTAAATTTACAAATTTTTACACTTTTTTGGCAATAACTCGAAATTTTTCTTCCAAATTCCGACGCAATCTTTTCGTCCCCGCTCTCCCCTCGTCGCCCCGCGTCCAACGACGTATCGCTCGAGGGTGTAGACCTGAAAAAAACGAAAAAGTTGCTAACCTAACCTAACCGAACCTAACCTAAGGGACGGGACATAGACGGATTTCTATTGAAATCCACCTAAGCTCTGACAATTCGCATACATTTCGTTGTTCTGCGAATATATAACTTATCTAAATTGGTCCTCTTTACTAAGTTTTTTCAAGTTTTTACTTACCAATTCTGCTGGTCAGTTGCTCCCGCTGCTTTTCAGTGCTGTGGCGCTGAAAATTTCATATCTGGAACATAGAAAATTTATTAAATTTACAAATTTTTACACTTTTTTGGCAATAACTCGAAATTTTTCTTCCAAATTCCGACGCAATCTTTTCGTCCCCGCTCTCCCCTCGTCGCCCCGCGTCCAACGACGTATCGCTCGAGGGTGTAGACCTGAAAAAAAACGAAAAAGTTGCTAACCTAACCTAACCGAACCTAACCTAAGGGACGGGACATAGACGGATTTCTATTGAAATCCACCTAAGCTCTGACAATTCGCATACATTTCGTTGTTCTGCGAATATATAACTTATCTAAATTGGTCCTCTTTACTAAGTTTTTTCAAGTTTTTACTTACCAATTCTGCTGGTCAGTTGCTCCCGCTGCTTTTCAGTGCTGTGGCGCTGAAAATTTCATATCTGGAACATAGAAAATTTATTAAATTTACAAATTTTTACACTTTTTTGGCAATAACTCGAAATTTTTCTTCCAAATTCCGACGCAATCTTTTCGTCCCCGCTCTCCCCTCGTCGCCCCGCGTCCAACGACGTATCGCTCGAGGGTGTAGACCTGAAAAAAACGAAAAAGTTGCTAACCTAACCTAACCGAACCTAACCTAAGGGACGGGACATAGACGGATTTCTATTGAAATCCACCTAAGCTCTGACAATTCGCATACATTTCGTTGTTCTGCGAATATATAACTTATCTAAATTGGTCCTCTTTACTAAGTTTTTTCAAGTTTTTACTTACCAATTCTGCTGGTCAGTTGCTCCCGCTGCTTTTCAGTGCTGTGGCGCTGAAAATTTCATATCTGGAACATAGAAAATTTATTAAATTTACAAATTTTTACACTTTTTTGGCAATAACTCGAAATTTTTCTTCCAAATTCCGACGCAATCTTTTCGTCCCCGCTCTCCCCTCGTCGCCCCGCGTCCAACGACGTATCGCTCGAGGGTGTAGACCTGAAAAAAACGAAAAAGTTGCTAACCTAACCTAACCGAACCTAACCTAAGGGACGGGACATAGACGGATTTCTATTGAAATCCACCTAAGCTCTGACAATTCGCATACATTTCGTTGTTCTGCGAATATATAACTTATCTAAATTGGTCCTCTTTACTAAGTTTTTTCAAGTTTTTACTTACCAATTCTGCTGGTCAGTTGCTCCCGCTGCTTTTCAGTGCTGTGGCGCTGAAAATTTCATATCTGGAACATAGAAAATTTATTAAATTTACAAATTTTTACACTTTTTTGGCAATAACTCGAAATTTTTCTTCCAAATTCCGACGCAATCTTTTCGTCCCCGCTCTCCCACTCGTCGCCCCGCGTCCAACGACGTATCGCTCGAGGGTGTAGACCTGAAAAAAACGAAAAAGTTGCTAACCTAACCTAACCGAACCTAACCTAAGGGACGGGACATAGACGGATTTCTATTGAAATCCACCTAAGCTCTGACAATTCGCATACATTTCGTTGTTCTGCGAATATATAACTTATCTAAATTGGTCCTCTTTACTAAGTTTTTTCAAGTTTTTACTTACCAATTCTGCTGGTCAGTTGCTCCCGCTGCTTTTCAGTGCTGTGGCGCTGAAAATTTCATATCTGGAACATAGAAAATTTATTAAATTTACAAATTTTTACACTTTTTTGGCAATAACTCGAAATTTTTCTTCCAAATTCCGACGCAATCTTTTCGTCCCCGCTCTCCCCTCGTCGCCCCGCGTCCAACGACGTATCGCTCGAGGGTGTAGACCTGAAAAAAACGAAAAAGTTGCTAACCTAACCTAACCGAACCTAACCTAAGGGACGGGACATAGACGGATTTCTATTGAAATCCACCTAAGCTCTGACAATTCGCATACATTTCGTTGTTCTGCGAATATATAACTTATCTAAATTGGTCCTCTTTACTAAGTTTTTTCAAGTTTTTACTTACCAATTCTGCTGGTCAGTTGCTCCCGCTGCTTTTCAGTGCTGTGGCGCTGAAAATTTCATATCTGGAACATAGAAAATTTATTAAATTTACAAATTTTTACACTTTTTTGGCAATAACTCGAAATTTTTCTTCCAAATTCCGACGCAATCTTTTCGTCCCCGCTCTCCCCTCGTCGCCCCGCGTCCAACGACGTATCGCTCGAGGGTGTAGACCTGAAAAAAACGAAAAAGTTGCTAACCTAACCTAACCGAACCTAACCTAAGGGACGGGACATAGACGGATTTCTATTGAAATCCACCTAAGCTCTGACAATTCGCATACATTTCGTTGTTCTGCGAATATATAACTTATCTAAATTGGTCCTCTTTACTAAGTTTTTTCAAGTTTTTACTTACCAATTCTGCTGGTCAGTTGCTCCCGCTGCTTTTCAGTGCTGTGGCGCTGAAAATTTCATATCTGGAACATAGAAAATTTATTAAATTTACAAATTTTTACACTTTTTTGGCAATAACTCGAAATTTTTCTTCCAAATTCCGACGCAATCTTTTCGTCCCCGCTCTCCCCTCGTCGCCCCGCGTCCAACGACGTATCGCTCGAGGGTGTAGACCTGAAAAAAACGAAAAAGTTGCTAACCTAACCTAACCGAACCTAACCTAAGGGACGGGACATAGACGGATTTCTATTGAAATCCACCTAAGCTCTGACAATTCGCATACATTTCGTTGTTCTGCGAATATATAACTTATCTAAATTGGTCCTCTTTACTAAGTTTTTTCAAGTTTTTACTTACCAATTCTGCTGGTCAGTTGCTCCCGCTGCTTTTCAGTGCTGTGGCGCTGAAAATTTCATATCTGGAACATAGAAAATTTATTAAATTTACAAATTTTTACACTTTTTTGGCAATAACTCGAAATTTTTCTTCCAAATTCCGACGCAATCTTTTCGTCCCCGCTCTCCCCTCGTCGCCCCGCGTCCAACGACGTATCGCTCGAGGGTGTAGACCTGAAAAAAACGAAAAAGTTGCTAACCTAACCTAACCGAACCTAACCTAAGGGGACGGGACATAGACGGATTTCTATTGAAATCCACCTAAGCTCTGACAATTCGCATACATTTCGTTGTTCTGCGAATATATAACTTATCTAAATTGGTCCTCTTTACTAAGTTTTTTCAAGTTTTTACTTACCAATTCTGCTGGTCAGTTGCTCCCGCTGCTTTTCAGTGCTGTGGCGCTGAAAATTTCATATCTGGAACATAGAAAATTTATTAAATTTACAAATTTTTACACTTT